>PVJN01003786.1:0-97065 GCA_004026805.1 Lasiurus borealis | reverse complement strand
TATATATTCACACTGTATATATGTAAGTAGTTATAAATTATCTACTTACACAGATTCCTTTAGTGGAAAATTAGGAAATTCCCATGCTTTTCAGCCTTGGGAAGGTAAATACAACCTCTCTAGATGTTTTTAAAAAGATGAAACATGTAAACTACACAACCTCCTTTAGACATGTACACAAGTTGTTAGAAGGACCCTGCCACATAAATAGTGTGTTTCTCAAAAGAGGTAACATTTGAACAAAAATGCAAAGTTGAAGAACAAATAAGATGGTCAAAATTGTTCTGTACATGCTTCATGGAGAAATCAGAATTCTCTCACAGGAAACAGATCTTGATGCATCTCAGCCTCTCGTGACATTAAATCGGACCCCACTGGCAGTAGTCATGATCTTCCTGTACAGTCAAATGCTTAATCAGGCTCCTTAAAGCATCTGTTTAAGTCCAACAGTCAATAATGAGGTCATGTGGTAAATTCCCACCCCCCAAAAAAAGAAGTGCAAAATCAACTTCTGTGACTCAAGAGCTCAACCAGGTCAAAGCTTTGGTATATACAGGAGGCTGTTTTGGTGATAACCAAAGCTTAGAAAGATTCTATTTGGGGATTTGCCCCAGGGGAGAAAAATAAAACAGTCCACAAAGCCTATAAATAAGATAACTGTACAAAGAGAACAAGCCACAATTCCCCTTTAGACAAGGGTTTATAGTTTCTAGGCAGCAGTTCTGAAAGCACCAACTAAAGCCACAATGCTCCTACGAGAACACGATGTGTTGGTGAGACTGCTCTGAAAACATATGCCCACAGGCAAATGGGTGATGTGCCACAGAAAAAGTTCAAACAAACACGTCAGTTTTCTTACATTATAACATAAGCTGGTCAGCAACCGAGGAGAGACTTAAGGCAATAAGAGGCATTACAAAGAGCGCCCGGTGCTCTTGAGTCAATCACAAAGCCTTGGCAGAAAGGAAAGGTCTCTCAAGAGTTTGGGTTGTTTATTAGTTTGCTAGCTGTCAGATACTTCTTCCTCCTCCTCCTCGTCCTCGTCTTCTTTCCTGTCTACTTCAGAAGTGTCAGAGGACTCATGAAGCAGGACATACTCTCTGCTGCTGAACCCAAATTTAAGTACATCTTTTTCCTTCAGTTCATAATATCTCTGTGGCTCAATGCGCTTGTTATTCAAGAATGTTCCATTGCCTGAGCCAAGGTCAATGATGTAGGGTTTCACTCTGCGGCCAACTGTCCCATCAGCACGCGTGTATTCCACAAGCCTAGAAGAGATAGAGAGAAACTTCAGGGGAGTAAGGGTAGGTAGAGGATATAGGGGGATAATGATGATGGAAGACTTGACATAAGGTGGTGAATACACAATACCATATATAGATGATGTATTATAGAATTGTACACCTGATACCTGTAATTTTATTAACCAACCAGAGGCCTGGCACAGGAAATTCGTGCAGGGGTGAGGGGTGTCTCTCAGCCCGGCTTGCACCCTCTTGCAGTCTGGGAGCCCTCGAGGGATGTCTGACTACCAGCTTAGGGCTGCTCCGCACCCCAGTGCTCTTCCTGTGGGAGTGCACTGACCACCAGAGGGCAGCTCCTGCATTAAGTGTCTGCCCACTGGTGGTCAGTGCACATCATAGTCAGTGCACATCATAGTGACCGGTTGTTCCACCATTGGGTCGATTTGCATATTAGCCTTTTATTATATAGGATGTCACCCTAATAAGTTCAATATAAGAAAGAACAAAAGAGCAGAAACCGGTTTGGCTCAGTGGATAGAGCATCAGCCTGTGGACTGAAAGGTCCCAGGTTCGATTCAGGTCAAGGGCATGTACCTTGGTTGCGGGCACATCCCCCGTGAGGGCTGTGCAGGAGGCAGCTGATCGATGTTTCTCTCTCTCATGGATGTTTCTAACTCTCTATCCCTCTCCCTTCCTCTCTGTAAAAAATCAATAAAATATACTTTTTTTAAAAAAAGGAAAGAACAAGAGAGAGAAAACAGTGGGCCAAATCTTGCCTCAGATCATCCAGCTTTTTGTTAACATTGCCTATATGTGGTAAATACCTGGCTTCAATACAGCTCAAGTTCAAACTCTAAGAAATAAGGAGAAGATATGCCCTTAAACCTAGAAATTAAGAGCAAGTTAAATAATACTTAGTAAAAAGGTGAGACCTCGTACTTGGTGGACAGGAAATTCATGGTAGATGAAAAGCTTAAAATGCAGTCCCTGCCAGGTAGCTTAGTTGGTTACAGCATTGTCCTGATATGTGAAGGTATGTGTTCCATCCCCAAACAAGTTACATATGTAAGAATTAACTAATGAATGCATAAATTAATGGAACAACAAATCAATGATTCTCTCGTTCTCCCTTCCTCTCTCTAAAATCAATCAATAGCCCTAACCAGTTTGGCTCAGTGGATAGAGCATCAGCCTTCGGACTTCAGAGTCCCAGGTTCAATTCCAGTCAAGGGCATGTACCTTAGTTGCAGGCACATACCCAGTAGGGAGTGTGCAAGAGGCAGCTGATTGATGTTTCTCTCTCACTGATGTGTCTAACTCTCTATCCCTCTCCCTTCCTCTCTGTAAAAAAATCAAATAAAATCAATCAATAAATTTGCCATAATTAGGAAAAATTTGTGTTCTTTATAATTAATATGTTTCTTTCACCTATATTTTAATTTATCTCCTGTTCCAAATGAAATAAAGCAGATTTGTCTTCAAAGTTAAAGGCATTAGATTTGAGCCAGATTTCTGTTATGGGGACCACTTACTAGGCAAGTCACTTGGCTTTGTTGAACATTAATCTTCTCACGTGTCAGATGGGGACATTAGTACCTATGCTATCTGCCTCACAGGATTGATGGATCAAATAATAGATGTACTATGCAAACTGTCAAGATACAGACACAGCCAACACATTCTCAATTATATTTCCATTTAACCCTTATAACCCTGTGAAGGAGGTAGAAACTAAGGCCCAGAGTGTGGCTTGTCCTAGGTCAAACACCTGGCAAGTGGCAGTGGCAGGATTCCTAACACCAAGTTCAATGCTCTTATACAAATATAATTATTTAAAGGGTAACTAGATTAATATTCCTCAAGACAAATATTAGATATGAGAGGTATGGTTTCTTTTGCATTATATATACATATACATACATATATATATATATATATATATATACACACACACACACACACACACACACACACACACATATACATATATATTTCAGAGAGAAAGGGAGAAGGGAGAGATAGAAACATCAATGATGAGAATCATTGATCAGCTGGGGATTGAGTCTGCAGCTAGAAATTCAAGTGTGAGCAGAAATTAGTGTCTCAGGATTACTACAAAACTTAGTAATCCTGAGACATTAGTTTCTGCTCACACTTGAATTTCTAGCTGCAAATGTACTTACCTATACTGAAAGACCGCGTGCTGCTTTGAACAAGAGGGATGATCGATTGGAATGTCTGCAATACGGCGGTGTCGCCCCAGGAGGTAAGCGCTTTGTCGATGAATGTACATAATTGGAAGCACCTCATCATTTTTAAATGGGTAGAGACGCCATCGTTTTTTAGGGATACGTGCTTCGGGGGGCTCGCTGTATTTAATGACTACACCTCTGAAGGTGTTCGTGTCCTCAAGAAGTGCCCCAGAAAGTTCAAAGCTTGGCTTTTCCTTGACGGGCACCTCTTTGTTTTTGTTGTTGCCACCAGGTGGAGGAACCAACTCCTGAGACTCATTACCACTGGTACTGACTTCATTCTTTTGGCGATGTTCCCGTCTTCGAGCATTATAAAACTCCCGCTCTGCTTCCTGAGCCGGCAGGTTCTGAAGGTCTCGATCACGTCCCTGAACCGGCCCACTCCCAGGTCTCTCGTTAGAGGTTCTCCTCTGGTGGGAGTGGCTCCTGTGCCTGCCTCGGTCACTACTCCTAGCTCGCCTGTGTTCCTGTCCTGATGCTTCCCGGTGTTGCCGATCTTCCCGTTCTCTCCGGGGTGGATGATCCTCACGTTCCTGAAATTGAGCAGACTCAGTAAATTCAAGGCAGTCCAAAATCTATGAACAAGCTACATTCAAAAGAGTCATTTGTGATTTGGACTTTGGCATTCAAGAGCAAAATGCTGCCCAGCCAGCCTGCCTCTATGGTTGAGCTTTGGCCTATGAACTAGGAAGTCATGGTTCAATTCTCAGTCAGGGTATATGCCCAGGCTGCAGACTCAATCCCCAGCTGATCAATGATTCTCATCATTGATGTTTCTCTCTCCTCTTCTCCCTTCCTCTCTGAAATATATATATATTCATATACATATATACATATACATATGAAATATATATATATACATATACATATGAAATATATATATATATATATATATATAATGCAAAATGCCCCACAGAACTAAGGTTATCAATGGTGGTTATGTTTCCACGCAAGGCCACACTGTGTATCCCATGCTGTTGCCCAATTATAGCTCTTAACAATGCCAGCCCATGTTCAGAGCCCTAGAAACAAGAGTATCTGCAGGCAAACTTAAAAGGGATCATATACAGAAAATAGAACAAAGAGAACTAACTAGTCACAAAGAGGATAAATGTGTAAAGAAAAAGCTAGCTTTCTTGTATGTCAACAGTAGTTTAAAAATGTCTCATTTCAATAGTAACAAAAATTATTCAGCCAAAACCAGTTTGACTCAGTGGATAGAGCATCAGCCTGCGGACTGAAGGGTCCCAGGTTTGATTCCAATCAAGGGCATATACCTTGGTTTCGGGCACATTCCCAGTAGAAGGCGTGCAGGAGGCAGCTGATTGATGTTTTTCTCTCATCGACGTTTCTGACCTTCTATCCCTCTCCTTTCCTCTGTAAAAAGGCAATAAAATACATTTAAAAAAATAATTATTCAATACCTATAAATATACTTAAGAAATATGTAAGATCTGCCTGGGTTCAACTGGTTGAAGTGGCAGCCCCTGCACAGAAGATCCCATTTGATTCCCGGTCAAGGCATATTTTTATGTCTTGACTATAAATAGGTCACCATTTTGAGAAACAAGGCAAAGAGTATACACCTATATTAGTTTTTACAACTACAGGCATATACTCTTTCATTCTCAAAAAAAGTCACCCAGTTTTGAGAAAATCCCATTGCAGATACAGGTGAATACATGCACAAGACTTTAGCTAGGATAGGTAACAGGCTCTAGATTCAGACCCTGCACATCTTAATCCACTTACCTGCTTCACTTTGACTGTTGAGTGGTGAGGACTTCGGCTTCTATTACTCCGAGGAGACTTGCTTCTTCCTGAGGACTTTTTCTTTTTGGCTGGGGATCTGTTAAGAGAATGTTACACACAGGATTTTATCTCCATTTCCCTCCCCCATGTAAATTATGTTCAAGTATCGGGCTTACCTACCATACAGATATCACATTTGAAAGGTCTCTGTTTTTCTCACGGTAGGAGTCAGGAGCTTCACCTTCCTAGCCCTCTGTCTCCCCTGAGTTCCAGACCAACATATGACTGCCTACCAAACCTTCTCACACTTAGATAACATAACTCTTGATTCCCAACCCTTCAAAACTTTGCCTCTCTGTCTTTGCCATGTCAGTGTCACCACCATCCACCCTGCTCCAGCCAAAAACTGAGAAGTCATCCTTGATCAGTTTTTCCCCCAACCGCATCCACACCCCTCCCCCACAGTCCCATTCACTCCATCAGCAAGTCCTCTCCCTCAATCTCTTCCCTCTCCTCCCTCATTCCAATAACTCCTCTAGATCACCACACCGGATTTTTTTCTATTTCTAAAACAATCACAACTGTCCTGGCCAGGTAGCTCAGGTGGTTAGCGTATCATCCAAATACACCATGTTGCAGGTTCCATCGCAGCCAGGGCACATACAAGAAACAACCACTGTATGCATAAATAAGAGGAACAAATCCATGTTTCTCTCCCCTGACCTCTCCTTCCCGCCCCCCTTTCTAAAACCAATCAATAAAAATAAATAAGGTTATCACAACTGGTTCCATTACAGGTACTTTGCACACATTGTTTCCCCTGACTGGGTCCTTACAAGGCCAGATTAGTTTTATTATTTAGGTCTCCGCTCAAACGGCACCTTTACAATGCAGCTTTCTCCCACTTCCCTCCAATCTCTATCACATTAAATGTTTTAACTTACTCGGAATACTTGCAACTAACAAACTGTTTTTTTTTTTATTATTTGCTATTTTGTCTTAGGCTCATAAGGACATCCACTCAAGAGGGTAATGTCCATCTATATTTTGTTTTACTTTATTTTTGAGAGAGAGGGAGGAAGAAGAGGGGAGGGAACAAAGGTAAGGGAGGGATGAGGGGAAGAAGAGAAAGTCATCTCCTTGTGGTTCCACTTACTTTTACAATTCCCTGGTTATAGTTCTGGTTTGTGCCCTGACCCGGGGGGATCCAGCGGGAACCACACGAGGCTCTAACCAACCGAGCTATCCGGCCACCCTTTCCGCCTCAATACCCACGGCAGTCTTCAGCACATACTAGGTATTCAGTAAAACTATGTGGGATGAATTAAATGAACGCGTCCAGCAAGAGACAACCCTAGGCGCTCCGTGCGGAAACCTTCTGGGGCAGATAATTAGAAAGACGACACCACCCACACTCTGTCTGCAGGCAGATGGGGGAAAAACCTTTCGTTTCAACTTAAAAAATGATCCTTGCTAGCCATTAAGTGCCGGGCACACAGACAGGAGGAGGTGGGACCCTGTCCACTGGGCCTTTAACGCCCAGCGACAACGCCGGTCACAAACAATAACATCGGCGCTGCCGGCACCTCCGCCGCCGTGGGATTAAGTCCAAGCCGCTGCGCTCTGAGCATTCAAGGCGTGTTCCTAACGCCGGCGGCTTCCCACTTACCGGCTCCGTCTCGGCGCTCGGTTTCCGCGGTGACCAGGGCGGCCAGGCTCGCCGGCCGGCGGGGACGCGCTGCCGCCGGAGTCCGGGCGGCGGTGAGCGGGCGGCGCGGCCTCCGGGCTGAGGCGTTCCTGCTTCACCACCACCGCCGCGGCCGCCACCGCGTCCTCGTCCCGGTGCCGGCGCCGGCTGCCCCGCTCCCGCTCGCTCTTCACCTCCTTCATGATGAGAGATCCGCGGAGCGCAGGCAAAACTCGGCCGTTGCGCTCCCCTCGCAGAAAGGAAATGACGTGCCGGAGCCCTGCACTTCCGCTCTTGTAGGACACGCTCTCCCAGAAACCCTCGCGATGCAGAGGCGGAGCACGTGACGACGCTGTTGTGGGCGGGGCCGTCAGGACGCGGCTTGCGGGGTGGCGGGAGTTTTTGAGTTTCAAAAAAACCAATTCCTGGGGAAAAGCTATGCTCCAACACGCTGTTGCCGCGTCCTTAGTACAACCTCACAGCTCAGCGGTCGGGCATTGTTTAGTCAGCTGATGGACGTTTTATCGTCGCCATCTGCAATGCTATATCAACAAACCCTATGATGACAAAAAGAAAACAAAACCCAGACATTAAACGAAAGGAAAAGGGTACAAAATTGTGCGCAAACTGTGCCTACATGTATGTTTGGAAATATGAAGACTAGAAGGGAGTAAGTGCAATCATAGATAGTATACCGTGGGCAAGTCATTAGTATTTCTCCAACTGTTCCGTTGTCTTTTCGCCACTTAATTAAAAACAAATGATTTTAAAAAAAACCTGGAAACTCCAGCTGTCTTCCTCTAGGACTCCTCCCACTTTGCAGAGGACAAAACCGGGAGCCAGAGAAGGTGATCTGCCGCCTCTTTCAAATTGCGAGCTAAGCGTGGCACAGGAACTCGAGCCCGTTTTCCCTGCTTCCAAGAGCAGAAGAGCGACCCGTGGAGCAGGAAACCTGCCTGCCAAGCTAAGTAAGCTAGGAAGACTCTTACCCGGATGCTGCGCCCAGCGAAACTCGCGCGATGCTGGCCCCGCCCAACTCCAAAGCCCCGCCCAGGCCTGGAGGCTGGGAGGAGAGGTTTCTATGGTGACAGTAAACAAGGCCCTCCCTGCCTTTGAGGGACTATTGCTGGGCTACTACTCTCTGGCACCATGATTCCCCCCGCGGACTCTTTACTCAAGTATGACACCCCGGTGCTGGTGAGCCGGAATACGGAGAAACGGAGCCCCAAAGTAAGGATGGGTCTTAGGGGCAGGGGAACCCGGAACTGCTATGGGGAAAGACAGATGCGTTGAAGATCCGGAGTCCCAAGGAATAGAGGCTGAAGCCACTGAGAGTAAAGAGAATTGGGATATAAAAAGGAGGATAGGAGGAGAGCGGAACCAGAAGCCCAGATGTTGGGCCATTCCAGAGGGCAAATTTAGGACGGGAAGGAAGTCACAGGGAGATGAATGGGATTCGCCGTTTTTTCATGGTACCTGGTGCAAGAATAGATCTGGTAGTAAAAGCAGAGGCCTGAGCACCCGGGCCAGAAACATCGGTTCAAGGAGATACAAGTGTTGAATTGGAGAGGCACCCGAGACTCTTGGCCTCCTTGAGCTCTGAGACGTAACTTCTGCTGAGAAGCCAGATGGGAAAAGTGTGTGGGAGACCTGGAGCAAGGACCAGAATGTATGATGCTTAGTATCTGAATAACCTCCTGCCCTTATGTGTCTCTTCCTCCCAGGCTCGGCCATTGAAAACCAGCCCCCAGCAGCCTGGACCCTCAAGTCTAATCCCACAACCACCTAAAACCAAGCTCTCAATTTCCTGTGTCCCAGATCCTACAAAGCAGGCAGAAGAAATCTTGAATGCTATCCTGCCCCCAAGGTAAGAGAAAAAAAAATTTTTTTTTAATAAGCAGGAGTAGTGGTCCAGGCTTTTGCATCTCAGAACTTGAGAATATGGAAAGAGGCATCCTGTCTCTGTTCCTGGCTGATCTTTCGTCCCAGTGTCTCTGAGTTCCTAGAGCTTACAGATGGCTGGATTCTGGGAAGATGGGGCTACCTTATTCTCTATCTACCCTCATTTCCAGAGTGCTTGTGGCTTTAAATGCCTTATATGTGGGGAGGCTCCCAAATGTATATTTCCAGATCTGTCCTCTCCTCTAAACTCCAGAGCCATATATTCTCCTACTGCTTTACTACCTTCATGAAGATGTTAATAGGGCACTCAAGCCAACCCATCCAGTTGGCTCAGTATGTCCAACCCTAGCTGGTTTGCTTAGTGGCTAATGCATCGGCCCATGGATCAAAGGGTCTCAGGTTCGATTTTTTTTATTTTAATAAGTCTTTATTGTTCAGATTATTACAGTTGTTCCTCTTCCCTATATCTCCCCTCCAACTGGCTCCTACCCCACCCTCTGCCCTTACCTCCCCCTCATTGTCCTCCTGTGTATTTTTGTCCAGTCTCTTCCTGCACCCCCCTCACCTCTTTTCCCCTGTGAATTATCAGTACACTCCCTTTCTATGCCCCTAATTCTATTATATTCACCAGTTTATTCTGTTCATCAGATTTTTTAATTGACTTGATATTTAGATTCATTTGTTGTTCATAATTTTTACCTTTACCATTTTCTTCTTCCTCTTCTTAAAGAGTACCTTTCAGCATTTCATATAATACTGGTTTGGTGTTGATGAACTCCTTTAGTTTTTTCTTATCTGTGAAGCTCTTTATCTACCCTTCAATTCTGAATGATAGCTTTGCTGGATAAAGTAATCTTGGTTGTAGGTTCTTGCTATTCATTATGTTGAATATTTCATGCCACTCCTGTCTGGCCAGAATAGTTTCTGTTGAGAAATCAGCTGACAATCATATGGATGCTCCCCTGTAGGTAATTAACTGTTTTTCTCTTGCTGCTTTTAATATTCTCTCTTTGTCTTTTCCTCTTGGTATTTTAATTACGGTGTGTCTTGGTGTGGTCCTCTTTGGATTCCTTTTGTTTGGGGTTCTGTGTGCTTCCTGAACTTGTAAGTCTATTTTTTTTCACCAGGTGGGGGAAGTTTTTAGTCATTATTTCTTCAAATAGGTTTCAGTATCTTGCTCTCCCTCTTCTTCTGGCACTCCCATAATTCTGATGTTGGTTTGCTTGAAGTTGTCTCAGAGGCTCCTTACACTATCTTCAAATTTTTTATTCTTTTTTCTTTTTGCTTTTCCAGTGGAGTGTTTTTTGCTTCTTTGTATTTCAAATCTTTGACTTGATTCATGTGTTTCTCTAGTCTGCTGTTAGGTTTCTGTATAATATTTTTTTTTATTTCAGTCAGTGCATGTTTAATTTCTAGTTGGTCCCTTTTCATATCATTTGGTCTTGCTAAATTTATCCATTTTTTCTAGAAAATTCTTGAAAAACCTTATAACTGTGGTTTTGAACTCTATATCCAGTCGTTTGTTTTCCTCCATTTCTTTCCTTTGTGATCTGTTCTTTTGTCTCTGCATATTTTGCTACTTCCCTGAGTTGGTAGAGTAGCTTTGTGTGCTAGATGTCCTATGTGGCCCAGTAGCTCTGCTTCCCCAGTTACCTGAGGTGGACACTCTTCTTGCACCCCTTTGTGAACTGTGTGTATAGTCTTATTGTAGTTAATTCTTTTTTTTTAATATATTTTATTGATTTTTTACAGAGAAGAAGGGAGAGGGATAGAAAGTCAGAAACATCTATGAGAGAGAGACATCGATCAGCCACCTCCTGCACACCCCACACTGGAGATGGGCCCCCAACCGGAATCGAACCTAGGATCCCTCAGTCCGCAGGCCGACACTCTATCCACTGAGCCAACCCGGTCTCAGCTGTTGCAGTTAATTCTTGATTGTTGTTGGTATCACTGGGGAAAATTTACCTCCAAGCCAATTGGTTGTAAGGATCAGCTGTGTCTGCGTGTGCATGCACATTTGCCTCCAGACTGCTGCCTTTCACGCAAGCGCATGATCTTCTGGACCTCTGCCTTTCTGGTTCCCCTGAGTTTCCATGCGCTCTAGGGACCCGTATGAGTCTGGGTCCCCAGGGTCTTGCCTGGAACTGGGGTTCAATGCAATTGGACCTGGATTTCAGTGCTGTTGTGAGGTTCTGTTTTCCTCCCGCTAGAGAAAGCCAGGGGCACAGTCAGTAGTCAGCGTTCTGTGCGCGCACTTTCAAATGCACACTTTTGCACGCACTTTTGCGCGCCCCAGATATCTGTCTTTTGTGGCTCTCCTAAGTTTCTGTGAACTCCCTTTTCACAACAGTCCAGACTCCCCTATATGAGTCTCGCCTGGAGCTGGGGTTCAGTGCAGTTGGGATTTTCCATCTCCCTCCAGCTAGAGGAAGCCAGCCAGACGCCCTTCCTCTCCACGAGTGTGTCTCCGTACCTCAGCTTTTTACAGTTCCTCTGAGTCTTCATGAGTCCCTCTCTTTACTTCTAGTTATAGAATGTTCACTCTGCCAGCTTTCCATGGTTCTGGATGGTGTCCGTTCTGTCTTTTAGTTGTAGTTTTGAAATTGTTGTGCGAGGCAGCAGCTTAGGTGTTCACCTATGCCGCCATCTTGGTTTCTCCTCCTCGGGTTAAATTTTTGGTAAAGGGTTTGTACCTCGTTTGCAGGTTTCCCAGCCCTGGTAGTGGCATGTGTGGGAGGCAACAAATCAATGTCTCTCTCTCACCTGGATGTTTCTCTCTCTCTCTCTTTCTCTCCTTTCTTCTCTTCCACTCTCTCTAGATATCAATGGAAAAAATATCCTCGAGTGAGGATTTTAAAACACACACACACACAAAAAAAAAAAAAAAAACAACAACAACACTAAAACAAAACTCAGCATGTCCAAACTCATAATTTCTTCCTTACTCCAACCTGCTCATCCCGTCTTCCCTTTCTACCAGGGGCTCAGCCCACCTTTCATCCCTCTTGGTCTTTCACATCACAGATGCTATCATTTATAGACTTCTTTTGGCCCCACCTTGAAATCATATCCCAATTCTGACCATTTTTCACCAGCTCTGCTTCCACCCTCTTGTTTCTAGTCATGCTTATCACCTGTACTACTGCAGTGGCCTCCCACTGAAAACCAGGCTTCCATCCTTTGCCCCACACAGCCCCCAAATCTTAAGTCAGACCATGCCAGTCTTCTGCCAGAAACTCATGACTAAAACCCACAATTCGTTGAATGGGCTGTAAGACCTGGCGTGATCTAGCCCCAGTATACCTGGGATCTTATCTCCTGTTTTTCTCTTTCTTTTTCACTGTGCTAATGCCACAGGGGCCACTGCTTGCTGTCTCTGAAACACATCACTCTTCCACCTCAGGGCCTTAACAACTGCTATTCTTACTGCCAAGGATACTCTTCCCCTAATATTCACCTGGTTCCCTTCCTTTCTTCATTCTGGTTTTGCTCAAATACCATTTCTTCAAGGAGGACTTCCTTGAGAATCCTTATAAAAGAGCCCCTTCTCTTTCCATGATCCCCTTACTCTGCTTCTTTCTTCTGCAGCCACATTTATCACTGGCTGACGTGCCTCTTCCACTATATTCTTTTTATATAATATGTTGACAGCACAGCTTTTAAGGCTATGATGAGAAGAGAGACTGCAGTTTCCTCTCAGATGGAAGTCAAAGAAAGGGGGGTGATTGGTTTTCCTGTGGATTCCTTCCCACCAGTGCATGGAAGTCCTCTCCCCCATGGTGATTCTGCCCTTAGGCTCCCTCCTTGTGATTCTAGAATCTGGCCATGACTCTGACCCAAGGTTTGCTATGAGGAGCTACATGCCTTTAAGACTGTCCCTCCCCCCCCCCCACTGCACACATTCACCTCCTTCTGACTGGCACAAGGTTTATAGTGCAGGGTCTCCCACCCCACAAGTCAGTGGGCAATTTCCACTGGGTCTTCTGTTCATATCAGGCAACAACCATACATCTGTCCTCGACACATCAGGAGGGCAGGATCTGGAACATGGGTGATGATTTCACAAAGGGCTGTAGGAGAGTGGCGCTTGCCCAGCCCTGAGGTAGGGGCCCTGTGGAGGTAGCTGAGTGGGTGTGGCTTTGGGGCCACACACTCCCTAAGGAAGCAGGAAGGATGGATGATTCTGATGGGTTGGTGACAGAGCTGCCCCTCACTCCTGCCCAGGCAGAGAGCTCAGAGGGCCATCTCTGCTCATATCCTGAGGACCCTCTCTGGCAATGGGTTTCCCTCAGCCTGGCTGTGTCTGTGCCGCAGGGAGTGGGTGGAAGACACGCAGCTATGGATCCAGCAGGTGTCCAGCACGCCCAGCACCCGGATGGATGTGGTGCACCTTCAGGAGCAGCTGGACCTGAAGCTGCAGCAGCGGCAGGCCAGGGAGACTGGTATCTGCCCTGTCCGCAGGGAGCTCTACTCACAGTGTTTTGGTGCGTGGCCAGGGGGAAGGGTGTACTACACTCTCTTACCTCTTTCTCTCCCCCTTCAGCACAGCCCCAAGCTCTGAGTATCCCGGAGCTGAAGCCCACCCCATTCTGGAATCATCTGTGCCCCACTACCTGTCTTCCCCCAGATCTGCTAAATGCACCCTCTTCTCCCTCCCAGCCCTGCCTTTCCCACCAATCCTCCCACTTGCCGGTCAACCTGACAACTTGGTTCCTCATCTCTTAGAAGAAGATATTGGAGTAAATGAGAACTTGCATTTTAAATCTGTTTTTTCCAAATATTTCTATAATAAGCATGTGTTAATTTTTTAATCAAAAAAATTAATGTGCTATATTTATATCCATCTATCAACATTCGGCCCTTGGTCCAGAAAACACTTCTGGGTAATTTGTTGTTAACAGGCAGAAGGATTTAAGTTCTCCCTCCTCAAGTGCAGGAGTGAGTGGCTGTCTGTCCTCTGCCCAATATCACTGGCCCACATGGACTTGGACATGCAAACCACCTCCAAGCCCTGAGGCAGCTGCAAGGGCTACAGGCTCCCTGTGGTCTGAGTGTGATTGTGGTTTGTCCTCCAGGACAGCACTTATGGAGGAGATGGGTGGGCAAGCTGTAGACTATGGTGTTCCCAGCCCCAAACCAGGAGACACATGGGATTTCCCAGCTGCTTTAAAGCAGCCACCATCTTCAAATAGAAAAGTCAGGTTTCTTTGAATAGTGCCCAGTTCTTGGCTGAGGATGGATGAGAGGGGCCTCATGCTGCAAGCAAACTTGGGGCTCCTGTCTCCCTCTGCCCTGGGCTTGCCGACTGCCCAACTCCCAGGTGCCAAGTTCAGAGCAGTGGCTACATGGCAAGGCTCCTGGGACGACTGAAGACCCCTGCCTTAGATCTGTCTCCAAGTGAGGAGGACACCTTTCCAGTAGGAAGGGTGGTTTTCATAGACAAGTGTATTCCCCTCCTGCCTCCCTTCTCTGACCTGTGTGTGTGTGTGTGCATTGGAAGATGAGCTGATCCGTGAGGTCACCATCAACTGCGCGGAGAGGGGGCTGCTGCTGCTGCGAGTCCGGGACGAGATCCGCATGACCATCGCTGCCTACCAGACCTTGTATGAGAGCAGCGTGGCGTTTGGCATGAGGAAGGCGCTGCAGGCTGAACAGGGGAAGTCAGACATGGAGAGGAAAGTGAGTGGGGTTCACACAGCCTTTGGCCCTCTGGAGTTCTCTGTCTCGGGGTCACATGGGTGTCATTCTGGCACTAAACTCTGGCCTCCTAGGGTGCTCTCCATCACCTCAGTGAGGAGGACTCCTGATTCAGAGTGTGAGGGTCACCGCAGGCTTGTCTCCTCTTGGACGTGCTGTGTCAGGCACTGACCTCCCACTGGGTGGCAGTACAGACCCTGGCAATGTCTTGGATTGGACAGCTGTGTTTCCCGGGCTCTGCCACAGGACACTAAAACCGCCCCCATCCACTTGGCGACGTCCCAGGATGACTGGGGTTCTGTCCTCAGATTGCAGAATTAGAAACGGAAAAGAGAGACTTGGAGAGGCAAGTCAACGAGCAGAAGGCCAAGTGTGAGGCCACGGAGAAGCGGGAGAGTGAGAGGAGGCAGGTGGAGGAGAAGAAGCACAATGAGGAAATTCAGTTCCTGAAGCGGACGAATCAGCAGCTGAAGGTAATCATCACACAGACCCAGGTGGAGATGCATGTCCACCCGCCCTCCATGCCACATAGGCCGAGCATTTGGTTCTTTTTCCTCCAGATGACTATTGTAAAATCCTCACTGGAGGACATCTTTTTGTTTGTTTGTTCATGGATTTTTAGAGAATGAAGGGAGAGAGAGAAACATTGATATCTCACATGGACTTGTTGCCTCCCACATGTCCTGACCCAGGCTCGAGAACAAACCTAAGACCGTTCAGTCAGAGGGCCAACACTAACCACTGACATAAACCAGCCAGGGTCAGGTGACTTTAAATACTATCTATATGAGCTACCCAGGAGTAAAGGAAGCTGACTTTTTTTGGGGAGGGGGGTAGAGAGTAAGGGAAGAGGAGGGTTCATTACTCGGATTCTCCATTCTTCTGGTTCTGGAGGGGACTTTGTTCTCAATTGTGAACCCCCATAATCCCTCAACCTGGCCCTCCAGTGTTTTTTCCCCTTGGAAAAGTTGCCCATTCTTGGGAGGGTGGATATGGCAAAAAGCATAACTTCTTCCCCAAAGCTGCTGGTGATCTGGCCTTCCTAGAGTGAGCGGAGCTCTCAGCGGGCTTCCGAGGGAGTGCTTTCCCACCTGTAGTCAGTCCCCGCCTACGCCCTGAATTTGGGGCAGGCAAGGAAGGCCTTTTGAGCGGGAAGAACCATAACAAACCAGGATGTAGCCGAAACCGGTTTGGCTCAGTGGATGGAGCATCGGCCTTCAGACTGGGGAGTCCCAGGTTCCATTCCAGTCAAGGTTGCATCCCCAGTAAGGCATGTGCGAGAGGCAGCTAATCGATGTTTCTAACTATCTCTCTTCCCATCCTCTCTGTAAAAAATCAATAAAATATATTAAAAAAAAAAACAAACAAAACACAACAATAGCCAAAACCTGTTTGGCTCAGTGGATAGAGCGTCGGCCTGCGGACTGAAGGGTCCCAGGTTTGATTCCGGTCAAGGGCATGTATCTTGGTTGCAGGCACATCCCCAGTAGGGGGCGTGCATGAGGCAGCTGATCAATGTCTCTCATCGATGTTTCTAGCTCTCTATCCCTCTTCCTCTCTATGAAAAATCAATAAAATATATTTAAAAAAAATAAAATAAAAACAGGATGTGTGGTTAGAGGAACTCATGTTTTTCCTCAAAGCCTTCTTGCAGATGTATACTTTTATCCAGTCCAGCTGAGCTGGAGGGAAGGGAAGGAGGGGGCTGGTGAAGTAAAGGGCTGAGCAGGGGCCACACCTCTGAAATTCAGGGCTGTCTGGTCCAAAAGTTCTCAAAGACTGGCTTCCAGACCTGGCCAGTGTGGCTTAGCTGATTGGAGCATCATCCCATACATTGAAAAGTTGTGGGTTCAGTCCCTGGTCGGGTGCATATGGGAAGGCAACCAATCAATGTTTCTCTCACATCAGTGTTTCTCTCACTCTTCCCCTTCTCTAACATCAAGAAGAATGTTCTCAAGTAAGGATTAAAAAAAAAAAAGTTGGATTCCAGGTCACCATTATTCTCATCACAGATGATTGGGCCCATCCCAGACCTACCAAATCAGAAACTTTGGGGCTGGAAATCCAACAATCTACTCTAACAAGGTCTCCAAGTGATTCCGATGCTTGCTACAATTAGCAAGCCTATTGACATTTAGTGGCTGTCTCCCATGGCCCTTGGCCAGAAGAGCCCCTGAATTTTTCTTGCTCTCCACCATAGTCTCATAGAAAATTCACATTCTTGGGACTGGCAGGCTTGTTGGCACTACAAACCAAGACAGACACTTGAGATAAAGAAGGGCTTGTATTAGCGGCCAGTGCTAGTGCGGGATGACATGGATTTTCTTGTTGCTGATTTAACAACAAAAAAGCTACGTTCACTGCCAGATGTCCATCTGTTTACTTAGCAGCCTCTGAAGCTGTGTCTCCCTTATCTGCCATGCTCCTTTATCCCAAGCCCAAGTTCCTCAGTTCCTCTAGTACTGGCAGCAAGAGCAAAGCAGAGCACCTTGGCATCTTTCTAACATTAACAAGCAATGCTGTAATCCTCGGGGTGAAGGACTCTTTAGAAATGAGTTATTTTTATTGGCTCAAAACTGCACTGCAAATAAAGCAGTGTTTGCAGTCCCCAGGATAGACCTACTTAAAGATCTGTCCACACACCATGATAGTAAATTATGTTACTGGCTGCCAGAGGAGCAGAGCAAATAACTCCCAAGTGTTTTCGGCTTTACATGCAAGACAGACAGCTCCCTACTCACTGGTAGCAATTTTCTCTAATTGGGTGTCAAGTTGTCTCAGTGGCTGAAAATTTGCTGTTTCCCAAACCTCTTGTCCCAGCACAGAGCTCCTAGGATCCCAAAGTTTAACTTAGAAGACATATTTAGGCCTGAAATCTGAGCCATGAAAAACCACTATTTCAACAACTTTGATTCAATTTCCTTTTCAATGCTTTATATTATGCACTCAGCCATTATTGTATGGAAACCAGCAAAGCTCTGGTTTCTCCTAATGTAGCAAGACAGTATGCCAAGCCAGAAACCAGCTAATCTAGAAAATATGGAGTTGAGAATGAGGGGGAGAAGGAGGAAATGTGTGGAGTGGCAGTGTTAGGATTATCCTTCCCAGAGACTTTTATCACCTCTCAGCTATTTGTGTTAGGCTGCAAGTTTTAAATATTAATGAAGTTTTTTTTTTGTTTTGCAGGCCCAACTGGAAGGAATTATTGCACCAAAGAAGTGATAATTTCCATATGGGTCCCACAAACACTACTTCCCCATCATAAGCCCTTTGTAATAAAAAGCTAGTTTCCTAAATGAACAAAGCCATGCGCTGCCCTGATCACCACCTACATATTTGTCAGAAGTCACTCCATTGATCAGTGTCATGAAACACCTAAGTCTGGCAGCCAGGCTCCTGGTTGGGCAATAGAAGGTGGTGAGGCCCAGGCAGTCTGTCTCTGGACAGCCTTGGAATTTGCCAAGTCAAATAGTAAGACTTAGCACCCACCCTTTTCTGCTGCATCCCTCTTAGGTGAAACTTTCTCATCACTAATCCTAGTGGGACACGGTTGGTTTCATCCCACAGCTAGGTCCACAGTTCATCTTGTACTTAACTTGGGCTCCTCTGGCCTCAATCTTTCCCTTATTTGATGTCTTTTCACTATCCTGGCTCACAATTCTAGTAACTCATTTTGAAGGATAGATTTATACTGTATCTGATCCCCACTTGTCAACTGGACCCCTTCCTTAGTTTCAGACTGTCTAGTGAGAAGACAATGGCAAACCCATGGCTTTTAAGTAAATGTTTCCTGAAAAGAACTCAATGTCTATGGTGAGCTGCTTGTACCTCACCTCTTCCCCCAAAACCAATTTGTTCATTTTCTTCTGCTGAAAATCAAACCCTAGCCCTATACCCCTCTAAGTAGCTAAATTTAGTTAACAATGGAAAGGGTGCTCAAATCTACCTGCAGTCCTAATTATTGTCAGGCTGTGGCCTGCTGCGTTTTACTATTCCTCTTAAGTTAAACTCGAAGTCTGGAGGCGCAGGACTCTTCTGGCTTTGTAGACCCAGACTACATAAGCGACAAAAATCTTTAATTCAGGGCAGACCAGGGAGGGCGAGGGCAGCAAGCTTCGTGACTTCAGCACCTCGGCTGGAATGTTTCTCAGTGTTCTGTGCTTCCCTGGAGATGTGAGGAGGGCTCTGATAGTGGAACCTGATCTACTACCATCCTGGTAAGTTTCCAGGTTCACTGACAAACTGCCCAACAGCTACCTTCACCTTCCACCAAGTCAAACGTCCCCATTTGACTCAAATTCGAAGGCACAGCTTCCCCTTGTCCAGGGTCCTGAGAGTTCTAAGACTCCCTCTGCTCTGCATGCTTTTTCATGGGAAAGAATGCCACTCACTGAGATGTATTAGTGCCATGCCTCCTTAACAGTATAGTCCCCATATCTCAACTGGACCCACCTGCCAGATGCAATGAGGGGCAAGAGCAGCTGCGGTAGCCTTTTCTTCATATTTTGAAGCCCAGGCCATGCCCACTACACCCTTGAAATTTTTGTTCTTACTGTTCTATTTCAACAGCTTCTGTTCCATAATACTAACTGCTGGGACAAAAGAAACACCACCCTTCCCATTCTATAGATACCATCCCTGTTTCTGTCAGACATTCACGTGACAGAGCTTCTCTCTGAAGGAACCACACGACTGATCCGTGTTAGAAATGCCAACGGACTTCATCGCTGAAATTCCTGGGGTCGGGGGCTGGCACTGGTAAATGGTTTCAGCTGTCAAACCTCAGAACAAATGCACTGTGGCTTTAGAAATGCCAACTGGGGCAGGAAGAAATTGGACAGTTTCTAATGCATATTTTTGTATAATTTAATAAACAGCTTTTAAAAAGTTACTGCTTATGCCTGAATTTTTTGTGTTTGTGCTTCTGTCCCTCTGAGTCATTGGTCTTCTTTTTGTTCCTGTTCCTATTTTTCACGTTATGTGTTTCATAGTAGCGGACACCAACTTTTCTGGGTTGTTGCTTCCGTGCTGCTCGCCTCCGCTGTAAAAAATGGCAAAACAAAAAAGGCAAACCATTCAAACTCTGAAAATCACAAAACAGGCCCCCGTTTCTTTGTGCCACCTCCACAACTACTAGAAGCAGTCAGTGCTAACGAGGGAGTCCATCTCCCAAAGTTTGTGCTTCCACTGTAATTTGTGACAAGTCCAAGTTACAAACTCAATTGGTCCAGCCCTCATTCAATGTTTAGATCTGTTCTACTGCACTCGTGATATGTGGCCCCCTGGTCAAAGGCCAAACATTTCCAACAAGCTCGCTACCTCCCACGAGGGCCTATCCCAGCTCCAAAGAGCCCGGTTACAAAGCTAATTTTACAGGGAGCAGAGATCCATCTACTTAGTAACAGCTCTGCTCACTGTGGGTCATTTCCCTGGAGCCATATAAAACCAACTGATGCTTCCAAGTGATAGGCTACATTTGAGAACAAAACCTTCATCCATTGAGCCAACTCCTGATCCTATTAACTGTCTTCAACTCCATCACTTGGGACTGGGATTCCTCGAACTCAACACTAGTTCTCTAGTTTCAGAAAGAGTGCCCCATAAGAACTAGGCTCCTCCTCTCTACTTTCTATACCTGGGTGATGCTTAAGATAAAAAACACATACTTCCTTAGATGATAGCATCCTTTGAGATTTATTTGAATGTTCTTCTTCCCTCTGTGCCTTCCTCTTCTTTCCCCTTTTGGCAGGTGCTAGAAACATTGAATACAAACACACACAAGTTACAAATGTGCCTATGAATCCTAAGATGGGAAGGAACTTGATGCGTTGGAAGAAGGAAAAAGCCAGAGTGAATGAAGTTTGACGAGCTAAGTGCAGTGTGAAGCAGGATGAGAAGAGGAGGGCATCAGGCCATGAAGGACATCTCACAGGCCATGGCAAGGTGTGCATGTATGTCATGAAAACACACTCTTGATTTAGAAGCTGTTAGTCCAAATGCAATAACAAATCCATGAACCACCTTGTCCACCACAAAAAATAAAGTCTGCCTGCAGACCCATCATTAAACTGTAATGTACCCTGTTGAAGGTTTCCTGAATTATCAATTTAATCCTAAGAAATGTGCAGAATAAAAAAATCCTATTTGTATTAGATTGTGGAACCAAGGTAATTTGCCAGATGTAAATAATTGTGTGAAAGTGATGGTACAAGAGATAATTTGAAGATTTAGCTTGGATTTCCTGCTAATCCTGTGATTGGATGCCAATCACATCTAAATGATTTAGTAATTTAACTCTACCTGTATCTTCCACATCTTCTTCAGCTGTTGTTTTTTGCTCTTCAGATTTTGCAAAAACCATTTCAGTTAGTCCCTTGGATATTCTGAAACAGAAAAGCAAAATGACAAAGCTGTTGGGACATTCTCCTCCACAGCTCTACCCACATGCTGACAGCCTTACAGGTCAAGACAACCCACTCCTGTTCACAGTTACCACCACTAGTAGGTAGAAGGCAACGCTCCAGTTTTGCAGCTCCCTGAACATTTCTAAAAAACAACCATGAAGCTTCTCATATTTTAGGGAGCTGAATTTTGAAAATCTAACAGTCCACTTTTTAAAACAGTGGGCAATGCCCCCTAACTCCCCATCCCCATAAACAAATCACTCTAGTGCTCATGGCAAGCTTCTTGGAAAGAAAAGAACAGACTGCAATTTGTGAGATGAAAATACCTGACTGCTGAGAACTTTTTTGCTTTGGCTTTGTTTAAAAACTTCTGATATTTAGCGATCTTTTCATCCAGGACTTTAATCACTGCCTTGGTGTCGTTTTCCTGGTGTTCTTCCTGGGACTCTGAATGTACTTCCTCCTCGCCCCCCTGCTGCTCCTGTTGCTCCTCCTCCTCCTCTGCAGAGCTCTCTAGCTCCTCATCTATATCTGACATCTCCAAAGGAACCAGGTCATCCCCAGAAAACTCAGGCACGACGTTGATTTTGCCGAAGTTCTGCCGAACCCGTGCAAGGATCTGCTGCATCTCTGAGCTGGCGTCACAGGGACTGTTCACTCCTTTTTCCTTCTCGAGGACAGATTCTGACGCTTCACCTACAGTTTCTGTGATGTCCTCTTCTGGGTTGTTCTGGGTTGTTTCAGTAACAGCTTCCAAAGATGATGAGGATGGAAGCTATTCGGGCCAAAGGGTAGAGAAAACAGAAAAGAAAAATGGAATTTCTGAATTTATATCTTGCTCTCAAATGAGGTGGTCCTCTTCTTAGGACTAAGGAGTGTTGAGAACACCCAGATTTGTGTCATATCACTATTATAAGCCAATGTGAGATAAATTCAGAACCCAGCATTAAAGATCAAAGGATTGTATTTGCAGTTCCAGAGGAAGAACCCACTGTAAAAAGTATTTAATCATTACAACCAAAACCTACTTATTGCTGGGTAAGATTCCCTACAACTTCCCTTGAGGACTGTAAGAAACTGGGTGTTGTGGAAATAAGCACACACAACTACGTAAGAATGAGAGCAGCATTAGTTTAGGAAGTGACCAGTGCTAAGGAAAGGCACTTGGGAGACATCTAGAAGGTATAAGGTGAGTTCAGGAGGAGGAGGAACATGAAAATGATGAGCCTGTTTCAGATAATGATGTAAAGAGATATACCAGACTTTATACTGATGATTCTCAGATGCAATATTTTATTCTTTTAATTGAAACTCACAAAACGTAAGTGATTTTCCAAAAACAAGTGCAAAATAGTTCAATCTATAAAATTCAGGAAATCTTATACAGTATATATACCTCTATGTATATTTTTCTAGTAAAGTGATTTTTTAGCTTTTGGATTCTCAGGAGGGTTTCTGCCACCACCACAAGGCTGAGTCTAATGAATGTCAGTTAAAGAAATGAGTCTTGGAAATGCCTCTGTTCATAAGCATAGAAAAAGACACAAGTACCAGAAGGGCACTTACATTTAATGAGCCCTCTTTTTTCAAGGCCCTAAAGACCAATATTTAAATTTGGTCTTCTAGCTGGGCAGAGATGGCTCAGGGGCTGAGCACTGACTTATGAACCAGGAGGTTACAGTTCAATTCCCAGTCAGGGCACATGCCTAGGTTATGGGCTTAATCCCCAGTAGGAGGCATACAGGAGGCAGGTGGTCAATTATTCTCTCTCATCATTAATGTTTCTCTCTCTCTCCCCCTTCCTCTCTGAAATCAATAAAACAATATATTCTTAAAATTGGTCTTCTGCCCTAACCAGTTTGGCTTGGTGGATAGAATGTCGACCTGCAGACTGAAAGGTCCCAGGTTCGATTCAGGTCAATGGCAAGTACCTTGGTTGCAGGCAGGCAGCTGATCAATGTTTCTCTCTCATCAATATTTCTAACTTTCTCTCTCTCTCCCTTCCTCTCTATAAAAAAATTAATAAAATATATTAAAATAAAAAAAAATAAAAAAGAATCCAGATTCTTTCTTAAAAAAAAAAAAAAAAAAGGTTTTCTACCATACACCTCCTTTCTGGTTTCCAAACACCACTCCCTATAAGGTCATAGTGATGGCATTCTAGACTGAGAGACACTGCAACGGAAATACCTACCTGGGAAAGGAGGGCAATCAAGACATTACACGTAGGCCAGACACTATGCTTTCCAAGAGGTGGGTCCACCCTGTACTTACCTGAGTGGCTGTAGAGGGCTTTTCAGGGGGGTCTGCATTGGGTGGCTTGACAAAGAAAGGGATGCGGCCCCTCTGCCAGTCATTGAGAACCATCTTGCCCACAGTCTGCAAGTCAGGCTCGCCTCCCTGAAACATCACAGAAAGACTCCCAATTAAATTTGAAGACCAAAACCAGCACCCAGTTTGGAGGCACATCAGTAATTGTGCATTACCACCATCTACTTGTCATCAGGTTACATGCTGCTCACACCTCCCTGACAACGGAAGATCCAGACCACATCACACTGCCTGCAGATGTCCCCGTCTGAAACCTCACAAACCCCAGCTCACCTTTAATAACTTCCCTGTCCGGAAAGCTAGCTTCTCAAGAAAATCCTCGGCATTATCCCAAGAATCAATCTTGTATGTCTTGCTGATATACTCTGGTTTTGCTCGTTCAAGTACAGCACCAATGTGGTCTTCGGGAGCCTTAATTTTTTCAACTTGAACCTAGATGTTAATAGGAAAGTTTTTGCTTACAAACCTTATTATGGGGGCAGGAAGCTCACGGTACTGTTTGTAATAATATCTGAAAACAGATTTCAAAACCACATAGCAAGTGGGTCTTGGCAGGAGCCTGTCTCTGAGGTGGCTGGACGTGGTGGGCCAGAAGGAGCGCCACCGAAAATGGGCCACAGACACGGAGCCCAGGACTCAGCTCTAATCCCAGCTCACCACAAACTAACTGAGTGGCTTCCACAAGCAGTTTAAACTTGGAATGCTTCGTGCTACTCACTCGCAGAAATGGTTAAAGCCTGCCAATCCCAGCACACAAGGAGAACAGAGTAGCTTAAAAGAGGAGGGGAGGAATGGGCACAGGATGTATATCCAGCAGCACTGGTTAAGGTTAAGTGGAACCAGTTAAAGTTTTCGATCGTATTCAGAAACAAGTGAGGGAATGACTGAGTTCCAAAATGACTCAACCCGTAAACCCACAAGGATGAATTATCACTAAACATAAACAGGTCCTGCTTCCCTTCGGATCCTCTGTGTAAACGACAAACTCTTTTGTGGGATGACATTAACCAGAAATGCCCAAGGTACCGCTAACTTCTCAAACAGGCTTAAGGGGAATGGAGAGGGTGCCCTGTTCAGCATCATGTTCCTAAAGTTTGGTAAGACAGCTTGACCTGAAACTGTCTTCCAAAGGAGAGAAAAACGAAGGTATCCAGTGTCTCCCACAGAACTTTTTCCCCTAAAGGCAAACCAAGAGCCTGCAAGGACCAGAGTACTTACAACTCCTTTCAGTACAATGTCTGTCTCCGAGTCCTCAGAGGGGTAAACCACGCCTGGACAGTCGATAAGGAATATCCGACGCATCAAGGTAATATACTGCCAGACCTGAGAGAGAAAAAAGCCAGAGACTTCCCAAGTTAAACACTAGGGAGTCTAACTTCACAAACCCACGATGCTCATGAAGGGGGTGCGGGAGGGGCAAGAGTCAAAAGAAGCCACCTGCTGAGTAACGAAGCTAGGAAGTCTCTCCTCTATGTGTGCCATGCACGAGGCACTTCACTAAGAATAAACTACAGTTCCCATCAGCTAAGGGTCTAAAAATAATGCAGAGGCAGGATCCTCATCTAGTATTGTGCAATAACATCCAGCAAACCTCTCCCTGAGTTTATACGTATTCTTGGAAGCTTAATACTTTTTGGATTCTCTTCCTTTCAGCAGAAGTATGCTGTTCCCCAAAAATTCTGTGTCCCAGGGTATGACCCCCAAATGCCAACAATTACCCTAAAGTTTAGTTTTCCTTCTTAATCCATTGGATATTCTTGAGTTAGTTTTGTGTATTGGAAGTAAAAGGTTGCAGTAACAATTTAAAACAGACATAAATAAAAACAGCATTTACCAAATGCCAAAGCCTCACAGTAGCATACAAAGTACTCTTAGTCTTATCGAAATGGGCAGAAACCTCTCAGCACTTTTCAAACTATT
This sequence comes from Lasiurus borealis, assembly GCA_004026805.1. Lineage (NCBI taxonomy): Eukaryota > Metazoa > Chordata > Mammalia > Chiroptera > Vespertilionidae > Lasiurus > Lasiurus borealis. Next base: position 71,873 of record PVJN01003786.1, on the reverse strand, counting down.
ATGTGAGACTAACCCTTTAATGGTAGTCTTCATTCAAGAGCAACAATAGAAATCTCATGTCTTACATAATCACCCTCCATGGAGATAAAATTCTTAGAAGTAAACAAGACCCCCCTCAAACCAGACGTACCTTTGTTTCACCTGCAATGGGGGCCACATTGCACACTTTCTTGGAGCGTAATGTGTTTATCACAGAGCTCTTGCCAACATTTGGATAGCCAATGAACCCGACACTGATCTGTTTCTTGTCAGTATGTAACTGTTCAAAAAAAGAATATACACTACATAAGCACAGTCATGAAAATCCCTTTGGACAAACAGTTTGTATTACTTTGCTAATATAAAGAATATAGTATGAAACTGTTGCTGGAATTTTATTTAAAGCATAGACACACACCACCTACATAGTCTGAGCAGGCTGGATACATATGCTTATTAATAAATCAGAGGTGAGTCATTTCCTCAATCATTCATGTGAAATTATTCTTGCATGTTTTAAGGTTAAAAGTATGTAGGTCAAGAAACAAAGGAAGAAACAGTTTGTTAGTCATCCATTTAGAAGAACAGCAATCACTGATAAATGTCTTCAGTGATGTCTTAGCAGATGCACCAACTGCCAACCCCAGACCCATCCCTTTTCTTTGCACAATACATTTTGTGTTTTCATTGCCAAAAAGAAATGGAGGCAGAGCTCAAGAAGAGGGTCTACAAATGGATGGGGACTCTGACTAAAAGTGACAAAGTAAACATCCATGTCTATCTCACCCATCTCTCCCAGGATGACAGCAGTGGGAACGAGTACCCATAGAACCAAACATTTAAAACCAAAAATGAGCTGGAGATGAAACAATAAACACTAACATGTGATATTAACAAAACACTTGCAGCTAAAAAGTAGTATCTAACTTGGCCCAATATAAAAACTAAGTGGCTACAAAGGAAGAAAAACTAAAAACCCAGCAAAAAAAAAAAAGTGTCCATGAATCCCAAAGACCTCAGAAATTAGCAATGCAGATGGCTCTGAGGGCTGGACTAATGGACGGTGTGTAAAAACAGTCACTTCTCCACCCCTGCCCTTACTCATCATGGGCCCAAAACTTCACTAAACCTGAGCCTTAGGGGATAATAATATTTTTGAAACCCTGCATTTCTGAAAAGACCTTTAATTTTCAGACCTAAAAGGGACCCTAAATTTAGAGTTAACAGTGGCTGAAAGCAAGTGTTCCTTAAATGATTAATTGAAAACTTAGTGAATAGTGAGACCCTCAGGCTCTTACTTTTATTGAGTTCCCAGAACCTTGGCCAGGTTTATCCACCCCTGAGCTGGAGATCAATGACTTCTTTCTGGGGGGAACTCACAAGCTCAAAAGAGTAAAGACCCATAGACACTGACATCTAGGGTGTCCTTCAACAAAATATTGGGTTTCTAGCTAATCACCCTACAGTGAAGTCTATCATTCAACAACCTCCCACCCCCAATAAAACTATATCAACTTTATGTAGTGGCTTCCTCTTAAATACTAATGGAGAGCCAAGAACAACCAAACCTTTGAAGTGTGAGTATAGCAGAAAAAAAACAGAAAAACACACAAAGAACCTGGAGGAAAGAGTCATTGTAAGAAGAGAAAAATTTCAAAACGCCACTATCATTGTCAAAGACCGATGATATTCCATTTGTGAAAAAAGAATAGGTTGTAAAAGGGAGCAGGACAATTCAGAGTTAAACAAGAGGTCTCAGGAATTAAAAGTGAGAGGTAAAATTAATCTTGCAATAAAACAGTAGATGATCAATTAAAAAACTGCCAAGAAAATAAAATATGGCATAAATGTACTGAAATAAAGATAAAAAAAATTCAAGAATTAAACCAGGAGATAAAACGAAATTTCTGAATGAGAAGAGAGATGACTGGGAGGTGAGGATTGGAATTTCCAAAAAATAGCATAGGACAGTATCAGACTGAAAGTCCCATCCAATGTCTGGCTCACTGAATAATAAAAGAGCCATCTTAAAGCACATCACTATGAAATTTTAGAACAGAAATTTTTTAAAAATTCCAGCCACAAAGGATTAGGAGTCAAAATGGCCTGATTTTTCCACAGACATGTCAGAAGACAATGCAGCAGTGCCCTAGACTGCTGGGAAGAAATGCTGTAAGGGAAAGATATTTCCAGAATGCAAGGTCTCAAAAAATATTCTTCTAAACACTGCTACTCAGAAGTAAACCAAGAAAGAAGGAAAGGACTCAATGCATAAGGGATCCACACAGGGAACATCAGATGATGGTGAAAGGTAAGCCAGGAAGACTCTGCAGCTGGCCAGGAGCAGCCAGTGCCCATGGAAGGGAGGTGCCCACTCATCCTAGGAGGTACCCCTCCACCAGGGAATCTGCTGGGCCATTAGTGACATATAAAACAGAACAAATTAACATTAGAGAAAACAGAAGGTTTGATTAGAAAGCAATTATAATCACAGTACTGTGTGGATCAACTGCAACTGGTATTTTATAGTCACGATGCAAACACTGAATTTAGCCAACATATGATGATATAAGAAAAACAGAGGGAGGGTAAGTATGCGTGCAGGAAAGGTGTAAGAAACCTAATTCTCATTTTCCATCATAGAAACTTAAATACCTAAAACTATGGGAGTGAGGGGAAGGGGAATCAAGAAAGAGACTTATAAGCCTGTGTTCCAATATGGAAGGGTAGGACAGAGAACATGTGTCTTTTGTTAGAAGCCAGGTAGAAGTTAAATATGCAAAATTATAAGTACAGAATATGAAGTTTTGAGAACATTTGCTAGGGTGATCCGATGGGGTTTCAGGGCTTCCCTGAGCTGATATCTGACCAGGAGTTGGGCAGGGTGCCTTCCGGGCAGAGGGGACAGAAACAGTTGAGGCCCTGAGGGCAGAGAAGGCAGGCCTTGAAAGCCCAGGGCAGGGAACAGAGTGTGAGCTCAGGGGTCTATCATCAAGTAGAGATTGGGCCATTAAATGCAGAGATATGACAGAAAGGAAGTAGATATATGGCAGAAAGGGAAGCAACATTGGTCCGAGTGGGAGCCTAGGATGACCTAGAAAGTATTTCAGAACCCCTTATAATCATGAGGCTCTATGGTCTTTTTACATCACTAGAGCACACGTTTCTCGTTACAAAAAAAAGACATAGGAAGTAAGGAGTGTAACTTTCTCACAGACTGGCAAGAGAAATTATTAACACAAACCCACAGCTTCACAACTGGAGAAACAGATCAGGTCTGAATACCTTTCCAAACTGCCGTAGAAGCTGAATAAATGCTCCTTTTCCAAAGGGGTTAGTAAGACTTGCATGGAAAGCAAGTGTTGGATAATCCTGGGAGAGGACAGCAACCCATCGTTTCTAAGGAAGGAAAAGAAAAGATGCTGATAAACTGTAATTTGTTTATTTATAATACAAGAAAAATCAGAGTTTGAATTACAGGATTGTGCTTCAAAAATACACAGCTGTCTATGGAAAATGTTAGTTATAATTCTTTGAAATGTTTTTTTCAAGTATGACAATTAATGCTTTGTCTTTTGTCTTCTAAGTACAAAACAATATTCCAAAAATGCCCTCATTGCTACTAAGTGCAATTAATGTAATATGATGTGAACAGGCCATTGGCTGTGGCAGCCGCCTCCTTCTGAAGCTGCCCCACTGCCAACCATCAGAGGAGAAAAGGTAAAGCTGTCCAATCAGTGAAGCCCATTTCAGTTGTGTTTTCAATGAGAACACTTCAATGACTATTATCGCAAGAGTACACTCTTGCCCCAAGTCCTAGAAGCCACAAAACTAAAGATTTATGGACACTAAAGGCTTACACGAGCTGAGTAGCTTGGGAAGTCTGTTTTGCATTAGCAGCTATACTTACCGTTGCCCAGGTTGGAACAAGGTCACATTTGTTAAGAACAAAAATGAGGTGTTTCCAGGGCTTTTCCTTTTTCAAGTAAGTCTCGATGTGAGGAGAACGGGTACCCATTGGATCTCTAGCATCAAGAACTTGAACAACAACATCTGATGAATCTATCACCTGCAAATTCAAAGAGGTGAAAATGATTTGCTAATGTACAAAGGCTAACATTTAAGAGAACATGGGAAAATAAAACTACAGCAATCTTATGAGAGTTGAATCTAGTCAATCTCAATTCTCAGTGATCAGAACCCCGAAGTTCTTTTTTCATCCTGAGTATTTGAAACTTGTTGAATAGGAAAACCAGCTTAGATGCAATCCATTTTATTTCATGACTACTATGCATTACTGAACAGAATCATTTACTTAAGACTTCTAAAAGTTTCTACTGTTAAAAGTTTTGTATATTTTACAAAAAAAAACAAAACACTTTGTTTGCTCTCACTATACTATTACCTATTATGTTACAGTTTAATGATGCAACTATGTTTGAAGGTCTTTGTTACTGAAATGTTATTAGTGTGTAGATAAAACTCAGCCAGCTGTAAAGCACTGGACCAGGACTCAGGACACACACAGACATCCACTAACCAGCTGGTGAGCTGGGTACATCCACTAACTAACTGGTGAGCTGGGTAAGGTATTCAACCTTTCTAGATTTGTGTTCTATGAAATAAAAGGCCTGGAGCAAATAACTTAAAAATTCTCGCGCAGAATGGTAAATCTAAACAGGAATGTCATTTTGTAGGTAACCCAAAGAAATATTGACAGGATATATGAATGTATATAAGGTACTATTATATGAGAAATAAAAATGCAGTTATTTAGACCTATGATAGTATGTTCACAGCTATCTCGATCCTAGTTTCTCTGTGGGAGAAAGAGAATGGAATAGGTAGGAGAGCCTGCACTTTATCTGACAGAGTTTCAATAGCTCAAAGTCAGTTTTCGCATTTAAGACTGTAAAGCCAAAGGGACCACTCAGTAAGAGAAAGTTTAAAGTCTTACCTTATAGAGTTCACCCCATATTCTTTTGGATTGTCCCTTTTTGTAAATCTCCTCTTGGGCTTCATTTCTAAAGAAGAAAGCACCCAAAGTGAGCAACTGGAGCAATGTGAAGAGTAAAAGGATTTTGGGGGGAAAGTCATTCATATTCCAAAGGAAAAGGGTGTCACAAGTAGTTGTAGACGGACCAAAAAACCCCCTTAATTTTACTTTTTTTTCTTTTTCTTTTTTTTTTTTGAGAGAGAGGAAGGGAAAGGGATAGAGAGATAGAAACATCGGTGAGAGAGAAACATCAATTGGCTCATTCCTGCATGCCCCCCACATGGGATCAAGACCACAACCCGGGCATGTGCTCTAACCGGGAATTGAAACTGTGATCTCTTGGTTCCTGGGTTGATGCTCAACTTCTGAGCTACACCGGCAAGACAAAATAAACTTATTTTTAAAAGTGACTCTAGCCATTATCTATCAGCTTGGCTCAGTGGATAGAGCGTCGGCCTGCGGACTAAAGGGTACCAGGTTCAATTCCAGTCAAGGGCATGTACCGTGGTTGCAGGCACAACTCCAGTAGGGAGTGTGTAGGAGGCAGCTGACTGATGTTTCTCTCATCGATGTTTCTAACTCTCTATCCCTCTCCCTTACTCGCTGTAAAAAAATCAATAAGCCAAAACCGGTTTGGCTCAGTGGATAGAGCGTCGGCCTTCGGACTGAAGGGTTCCAGGTTCGATTCTGGTCAAGGGCATGTATCTTGGTTGCGGGCACATCCCCAGTAGGGGGTTTGCAGGAGGCAGCTGATAGATGTCTCTCTCTCATCGATGTTTCTAACTATCCTTCTTGCTTCTCTGTAAAAAAAAAAAAATCAGTAAATATATTAAAAAAATAAAAAATCAATAAAATATATTTTAAGCTGAAACCGGTTTGGCTCAGTGTATAGAGTGTGGACCTGCGGACTAAAGGGTCCCAGGTTCAATTCTATCAAGGGCATGTGCCTTGTTGCAGGAACATCCTCAGTGGGGGATGTACAGGAGGCGGCTGATCTGTTTCTCTCTCATCGATGTTTCTAGCTCTCTATCCCTCTCCCTTCCTCTCTATACAAAATCAATAAAGATATTTAAAATATATATATTAAAAATAATAATAAATAAATAAAAGTGACTTTATCCACATGAATGTATGTATATAAGGTACTATTATATACATTGGACAGGTGAATGGATTAAAAACATGTGCATACTATTCAGTAATAAAAAAGGATACAGTACCCATTAGTGCTATGATATGGGTGACCTTAAAGACATTATACTGGTGAAATAAGCCAGACACAAAAGAACAACTACTGTATGACTGTATTAACATGAAAATGAATGGTGGTGGCCAAGGGTTGGGGAGAGGGAGAATGAAGAGTTAGTGTTTAACAGTTTCAGTTTGGGATCATGTGAAAAATTCTAGAGGGGGTAATGGTGATAGTTTCATAACCATGTGAATGAACTTAATATCACTACATTATACCCTTAAAAAAGGTTACAGTGGTAAGTTTTATTATGTATATTTTACCATAATAAAAAATTTTTTAAAGCACATATAATCAGATAATAATATATCAGCCAATTATGAAAAGGAATTGGCAGGACATGAACCATAATCTATGCTCCATCACTCCTATGTAAAGTGAATTTTTTCTAATTAGGTTAAGAATTTGTTTATTTATTAGCTTCAATGGCTTTAAAACAAAAATAGTTTTGTGCCCCCCGGCCCTGATTACCTACTGTACCTTTTGGAGGAAGAAAATAATTCAAATCAGCAGAACAGAGTCAATTAAAAAGTCCAAACAATTATAAGAATAAATGAACTTGCTGCCTCTTTTTGCTAGGCCTCAAATGGCTTGACATTACCTCAGGGAGGCCTACAGCTTGGCACGGGCTAACAGAAGCACTGATGTGACATTACTACACTCAAGAGACAACACCTTTTTGCTAAAGCACTTAAAAGACATGAGAGCCCTGGCTGGGTAGCTCAGTTGGCTAGAGCATCATTCCAATATGCCAAGGTTACCAGCTCTATCCATGGTCAGGACACATACAAGAAACAACCAATGAATGCATAAATAAATGGAACAAATCTCTCTCCCTCTCTCTCTAAAAATCAATTTAAAAAAAAAAAAAAAAAGCCGAAACCTGTTTGGCTCAGTGGATAAGCGTCGGCCTGCGGACTGAAAGGTCCCAGTTTCAATTCCAGTCAAGGGCATGTATCTTGGTTGCAGGCACATCCCCAGTAGGGGGCGTGCAGGAGGTGGCTGATCCATGTCTCTCTCATGGATGTTTCTCTTTATCCCTCTCCCTTCCTCTCTCTCTAAAAAAAAAATAATAATAATAATAAGAAAACACAAGAGAAAGAATGGGGACTATCTGGCACTGCCAGAGAAAACTAAACTGGTGACCCTTCTGGAGGGCAATGGGTCAACCGCTCATCAATGTAGGCACAGTCTTTGATAAACATTGCAAATGTCCAACAGTGGGACTGGCTACAACAAAGCACTACTCTGACATTAAATATTACATTGCTGTTAAGGACTGACATGAAAGCATACTCTTAACCATTTGAAAAAATTTATTAAAAGGCAAGTTAAAGTACAGCCTTAGGATATTATATTCATAAATAAAAATTGAGTGAAAGAAAGATCTAGAAGAAAATAAGTATTGGTGACTGATTCTTAAAATTTTCTTTGGGGTATGAAATACCTATGAGAATATGTTAAATGTATGAACCTTTTGTCTCCTGCCACCTCCCCAAAACAATACAAAATAAAAATATCACCACCTTTATATGTGTACATAAATCCTAAAAGGGTCACAGAAACCTCAAAGGCCACTCAGGAATCCCCAGTGGTCCAGATTTCTGGTTAAGGAAGTTCTAATCTTCACAACACTTAATAGAGGTTGGGATTATGAATTCTTATTTTTTGCCGCATTTCAACCTTAACCATACTTCCTAATTTGCCCATGATAGAATATACTAGTCTTAAAATGAAGATGAAAATGTTACTTATTTTTACTTTGGAGACAAAGAGACCTATAATAAACAAGTCCTCTTAAATTATTCAGTCTGGCCTCAATTTCACTATATTTTCTAGTCTAAGGGAAGAGGAAAACTCTCCACCTATGAGCTAAATCACCGAGCTTCGCACAGGCAGAACAAATGTAGAGAAAATGTTTTTTTTTGCGGAAGAGCAAATGATGAGACTTATCTGAACTTCAAAACTGTACCTCACACCTGTGTCTTCAGTTACCAAGTCCCGATCCTTGCCTTGGTCATAACTCCCAGTGGACATTTCTGCATTTGCTACAAGAGACTGCATGTCACTGGCAAGTAAATTTGGTCGCTTCCTCTGAGACTTAGGGCCAAATGTAGTTTCAAAACTTTCAGTATCGAGAATGTGCACCTTTGAGTTCTAAAGAGAAAGAATTATTGGTAAAACTAAAGAAAATATTAAAATAAAGCAAGAAATTAAAAACCTACTTAGGAAAGGCTTTCTGCTTTTATTATCCCAAAGCTCAAACCACACCAAAATCAATATGGATGCAGCCCGATTTCAAATCAGAAATGCTTATTTAAGCAAAGGCACTTGCTCCTCTACTCTGAAGTTCTAAAACTTCCTTTAGAGATATACAAAAGTAATACAAATAGTCAAAGAAAAAAAAAAAGTCAAAGCAAATATGAATAGTTGTGCAAAACCTGCCAAAAACTCTGCTTTATTTCATTTATCATAAACTTTAGTCAAATGTAATTAAGGCTACAATACGGAAAATTAACTTATCTTTTCTGACTTTTTTTTTGAGCTTTCAAACAAGTGCATAAAATATGCCAAATTCACAGATTTTGTCAGGGTTGATCATACTCAAATTTGTGTTTTTTTTTAAACCAAGTGTAAATGCCAACTTTTTCTTGGAAGTTCATTTCTTTCATGGCTAAAAGGAATTGCTTGTTTTGTAAGATGCATTTTAGTTTCAGATAACATTTTCCCTAATTTAAGTAACGTTTTTATTAAATGCACATGGAAAGCCTTCAGATGAAAAACATCAAGCAAAAGTCCAAAATAATAGTTTAGATGTGATAAAAGGAACCTGATACTAACTAGAACTTGATGTGACTGTAAAGGAGTCACGGGCATAGAAATTTTTGAAGCCGGATAAAAGTCCAAGTTTGAGTTAGCATCTATCACGTAACAGAATGTTAACAGCCGGCAGATGATATTCTTAAAAAAAATAAAAAACCCACCACCTTCTGCCCCTCATAAGCACAGCTACTAACACAGATGAAGGAACAATCCAGTGGCTTCTGAACTTTAACAGATCTTCCTTCTACCTCCTAAAGATCCTTAAGCTGTTATCATTTTCTCAAATCCTTTAACACAGCTCTTAGTTCAGTTTTACTTGCTACCTTCCAACCAGGGAATATCTCCAAACATGGGTGCATTTACATGAGAAGTAGGTTTTAATGTCACTGGCAAAATGATGATCAAAATTATCATTGAAAATCTCTTAAATAACCTACAAAATACAGTATACATTAGTAAAATATAGTAATATGTAGTACATAATGAAGCACACACAAAGTAAGTACAGTGGTACCTCGAGATATGAGTGCCCTAACATACGAGATTTTTGAGATATGAGCCATCGAGCAAGCGATTTTTGCTTTGAAATACGAGCAACATTTGAGATACAAGTAATCGTGCGGATCGGCCAGCTGCACACGACCCACCAATTTACCTCGACTCAAGCGTCTCATAGTTTCCCACGCCTCAAGGTTACGGAACGAATTAAACTCGTACCTTGAGGTACCACTGTATTTTTAATATAATGCTACAGAAAAATAATGAACATTTAGCTAAATGTGCAAAAGTGAAAACCATATCTGATTTGACTTCACACTGCAGCAATCTCTAAATTAGGTTTTATAACATGTAGTGGATGTCATGCTAACATAAAAGGTATAGTTTCGCCCGGGTCAGTGTGGCTCAGTGGATATAGCGTTGGCCTCCAGAGGGTCCTGGATTTGATTCTGGTCCAAGTCACGTACCTCAGTTGCAGGCTCCTCTCTGGCCTGGACCCTGGTCAGGGTGCGTGCAGGAGGCAACCAATCGATGTGTCTCTTATATCAATGTTTCTCTCTGTCTCTCCCTCTCTCTTCCACTCTCCCTAAAAATCAATAGAAAAATATCCCCGGGTGAGGATTAACAAAGAAAACAGCAGCAGGGGGGAAAAAAAAGAGGTATGGTTTCTAGAGACCAAAGCAGAGTAACTCATTAATTGCTTTGAGTGCCTATCTGCATCAAAATGCAAGCTGACTGCTCTGGCTGCAGAACCTTCATTCTTCAGATCAGATAGTTAAGCACTTGATTTTGAAAACACTAAAAGACTAGAATGGGCAACAAATCAGTAAATCCATAATAGAACCTCTCTGTTCTTCCCATAAACAGGATTCAATAGTTTGTTGAAAGATGGCTTTAGGGAGAACAGACAAAGGGAACAAGGGAAATGAGCAACTTGTCTGTGGTTCATGAATTACACTCATGTGTTTCCCTGAAAGAAAACAGGCATTCCCCTAATAGGTGCCATTCTTCCAGTCTGTCATAAAACAAAGCATAATTGATAAAACCTGAGGCAATAACCAGGCCTTGGTTTTTATTTTGTTCTGCAAGTAAACACTTTTCTTTGAACTGTTAATCCATGTATGCATGTCAATGTTTTCTTCCCCTCCTTATACTGGAACTGAAGCTTATGCACTGGCTCTGTTTCTGGGAATTATTATTCAATGTAAGTAAAAATGTGCAGGAAAACATTAGGCCACTTTTGGGATTCTGTGTGAAACTCATTCTACTCAAGCCAGATTCAGTTTACTGTACTTTGAACTTCAATGATTAACAATCAATCTAAACCAGCATCCTTTCCTTCAGCTCAAAAGAATCTCCAAGGATCTTACAAAAGCAGCAAGTACACACCACCAAAACTCTCCCTCCTAACAACCCAATCTTAATTCTACATTTCCCCAAAGTTTGATGGAATTGCCACTTAAACAAGTTTGTCTACAAAAAAAGTTTAAAACAGTATTAGTGATAGCTATGATCTACTTAGCTCTGATTAAGTGGCAGGCTGTGTGCTCACTATGTGCCAGGAGTTTTACTGACATCTCATCTGCATCCAGTCACCCAAGAAGGTGGGTTATCTTGATTTTACAGCTGGGGAAGTGAAAGCTCAGAGAAATGTAACAGAAGGCCATAGGAAGGGGTAGCACAGAGATAAAATCCAGATCTCACTCCAAAGCCGGGGCTTTGATCAGCATACTACTGAACCTCCCTGACAGAATGCAATTCATACAAAAGGTGAAGAAAGAAGTCTCAGCTCACCAATTCTTCATTAAAGTCACTATTCTCTATGGGGAAAAAACAATAGACAGATACGGTAGAGAGAATCTACATGACTCTACCAATGAAATTCCAATGCCAGGAATATCTCCATCTTACATGAGGCTGGATTCGGTCATGGAGAAGAGACATAGGTAACTTGCTCTGCTTCATGACAACTTTGTAAGGATCCTTCATAACTGTATCCATTTCCTCTTGAAATTTCTGTAACGATGACTGCTTAATCACACGTGTGTTTCCTGTTTTACAAAAGAATGTTGCCATTTACTAAACAACTCCTTTTTGCTTTTGCATCCATCTTCCCAATGACAGAGTGAAAGGCAAGATTTTACATTATCCTTGCTCACCAAAACACCTAATACATCCATCCATGAATCATCTTTAAAACTTAAGAGGAAAAAGCCCTGTCCAGAGAGGCTCAGAGGGTTCAATTCCCAGACCTGGGTTATAGGTTCAATCCCTGGTCCCAGTGGGGCTCATGAAGGAGGCAACCAACCGATGTGTCTGAATCACATTGATGTTTCTCTCTCCCCACCCCCTTCCACTCTCTAAAGATCAATAGGAAAAATATCCTCGGGAAGGATTAGCAAAAAAGGAGGAAACAACAACAACAACAAAAACTGCCTCTCCTCCACTCATTACACTGTGAACTAAGCCACCAACCCAGACACAGAAAGGATTTCAATAGATTTCCAAGCCCAATTTCCTGACTGGATGAAACTGAAAAATAAACATCACGGAAAGGAACTCATATTTGACAAATGTCCTATTTCCTGTTTGATCTGACAAAGAAATTTGAAGCCAATCACAACTGATTAGTTGGTATATACAAGGAATCCCAAAGCACAGAACTTAGGAGTCTGTTGCTGTTTTTTGGGTTTGAAGGACTAGTAAATGAACCAATAAATCACTGTATGGGAACAAAATAAAGGTATATAACACCAGCTAGAGAACCCCTTTAAGTGAGAGATCCCAAAGAATGTATTCAATGAAGCAGTATGGAGCTGCACAACACAAAACTGAAGATGTTGATTACTACAGTAAAATGCTAATGTGATATCGGTTCATGCATGCGCGCACACGCGCGCGCACACACACACACACACACACACACACACACACACATATAGTACTTACAGACAGCTAGGCACTATTCTCAGCACTTGACTTATTTAATTACCACTAAAAATGGGTACCATTTTTAGCTGCATTTAAGATATGAGGAAACTGATGACCAGACAGACTTAATAACGTGCCCAGTCACAGAAATGGTAGCATCCAGAGGATTCAAGCCCAGGTGATCTGGATCTAGAGTCACAGTGTCCAGCCACCATGCTGAAGACCTCTCTATAGAGGTGGGTTTTTTTTTTGTTTGTTTGTTTTGTAATGCTTTTCTATGTTGCAGTTTCCTAGGAGGAACGCTCCAAAGATGTTAGAAATATTCAAAGATAGTTGCCATCAGCCTCCAAGCAGAGAGGTCAAACACCAGGCAGACAAAGGGGTCCAATCGTCTGCAGGCCCACACACCTTGCATTGGCTAAGGGAGAGCCTGAAAGCCCAGACTGAAAGGAAGGTGGACTTTCCAAAGGAAGCCTGCGCCCTCTGTGGCTCTGCAGACACTCTACTCCTGGGAAGAACCAACACTGTCACTCAGTTCCACTATACGCCATTATAGACAAAGTGTTTCAGAGGAACTTCAAGCTAATGCAATCACTCTGCAAGCAGAAGCCCAAATACACCTGCAAGGCATCTCTCAAACAGTAACCTGTCCAGATGACCAGAAACGAAGAGCTGACATTTCTAAGGCCTATCAATGGTGGGCATTAGGGTGGTATTATCTGCTTAAGAGGGTCACTTAAAATTAACAACCACGAGTTTTTTTAAAAAAGAAGTTATTGATGAAATCTACCACCTCTACTTTTCTATGCACTTTTTCTTATTCCCTTTCTTATACAATCCTTGACAATTCCACTCACCCCAAAATTCCTGCCTTCCAGACACCTGGGTACCCTACCCTTCTCCATACAGCACACATTTTATAAAGCAAAAGCAACAGACAATACTCACCAAACCATTTAATATTTGGCTCCACTCTTGCCACTGTGCCAGAAGCCACCGATGATTGATACTGCAGAGGCTTAATCACTTTACCACGACTGTTCCTATAAGGAAATTAACAGGTTTTGGTTGAGAACAGAAGAAAGGCAACAGCAAAGTTTGGTTTACAGAACACCCTTTCCATCAAAAGGGCCTTTTCTTTTCTTTCGTTTTAAGTGATCATGAAATACAGATTTCAATAAACAAAAAGTATTTCTACATTTGAAACAGATTGTCCAAAAGCCACTTATCCTCTTGCAACAGAGCACATAATGATTTCTGCTAGATGAATAACAAATAATGCCAATATTTAAAAATCTGTTTACTGTTTCTTGTTTTTAAAAAAAAATCACATACTTGAGTTTTTTTTTTTAGTAATTATTTGAAAGCTGCTTTAAATGAATTTTAAGTAGAGGGTGATTTATGCTGGAACTCAAAATTCTAAAACAAACTACAGGGTAGGTGACTCAGGCTAAGTTCATTGACATTTGTGCTTGAGACACATCTTTTAGAACGGATGGAGATTCTTATTACTAAACAAATTAAAACCGGCCAGTAAAATGCCACAACTCAGCAAGTCCCTGCTATAGAGGCTGCTTCAGCAAAACTCAGAGTTATGATGAGTTTTCAAGTGCCACACATTGTGATTAAAAGTTTGGCACTAAAAAACAAGTTTTCTGCCCTAACCGGTTTGGCTCAGTGCATAGAGCATTGGCTTACAAACTCAAAGGGTCCCAGGTTCAATTCCAGTCAAGGGCATGTACCTTGGTTTGGGGCACATACCAGTGGGGAGTGTGCAAGAGGTAGCTGATCGATGTCTCTGTCTCATCAATATTTCTAATTCTCTATCTCTCCCTTCCTCTCTATAAAAAAAACCAATAAAATCTATAAAAATAAATAAATAAATAAATAAATAAATAAATAAATAATGTGTTCTGGCTGCTTTTATGACTACAGTCCTATATACTTTGATAAAGAAAACCAGATTTCTGCCTGACAGATACTTAAGCTGAGATTTAATATGCCATGCGTGGAGGCCAAGGCTGTGAGGAACAAGACCTCTAATTGCTGTAGGGTACTAGGACACAATCACAATCACACTACCCACTACCCTCATCTTGAACCCAAAATTCACAATTTATCATAACCATATCCATATAAAGTGATATATAAAAATATACTACTCCTATTGGGGAAAGAAGAGTTGAGAATATTAAAGGTTTAATGGTCTCCAGCTACAAGTCAAGGGCATGGAAGACAGGGGATCAGAGGACAGTGCCCGATGCTCACCTGCGCTCCTTCTGCCTGTACATATTCAGGCGCCGGATTGTGGCCCGGTCCCTCATGTTTTGGCCTCCTGCTCCTTGTACTCGATCTAGGAAACACACAAGCATTTGATAACCAAGTCTAAGTGTGAACATTGCTTCAAGCACACCAATTAGTTAAGAGTAGGTAGGCTGACACCTCATGGCAATATCTCTTTCTCCTTGTGTTGTTCCAACAAAGTTATTACTGGGAGCTACCTGGTATGACAGCTGACCTAATCTCTGATCCTCAATAGGACTGTACTTGGTAACGATCATGGCTAATATTTTTGAGCATTAACTATGGCACTTACTACCCGCCTCACGGGCACTGTCTCATGCAGTTCACACAACAATCCTAAAAGATGGACACATGATCACCACTCTGCAGGCTAAGAAACGATATACAGCCCACAGCGTTCAGACACTTTGCCCAAGGTCACAGAGCTACTCAACGGCAAAGCCACAATTTGAACAAAAGCATTTGATCACCACCTGTGGTCTTACCTTCTAAGACACCCACCTCTGGGTCTCAGCTGAACAGAAATAGAGTGTCTGCTACATGAAAAGCACCATGGAGACTCTTAATTTTGATGCAGCCATGTTCCTAATATACCGGTTTCCTAACTTTCTAATGTTTGATTTTAGCTTGAGCAATAGCTCGTAATTCTTGCCTTACATTTCAGAGAGAAAGAGAAGGACAAATAACCACGGTAATACTACTAGCCTCGTTTCTCATTTTGGGATCCCTTCAAATCATCCATCTATTCTTGAAGCGATGCAGAAAATAAAGGGGGGGGGGGCTAAAAATCACAGAACTGGTGGCCCTTCTGCTCACTAACTGCACCAATTCCTCTATTTTGGCTCAGTGTCATCAACGTCATGATCTCTAAGGGGCCTTTTAGGGGTCTCGCATTCTAAGATTCCAGTCTACCCAAACTGAATAACTTATCGGCAATCCAGAGAAAACATAGGGCATGAATTAAAATCATCAAAAGCCTTAATTCACATTTAAAAACAAACTTTCACTAACTAAACTCGAAGGGAAGGGGCTCCCCCAAGGTCCATCTTGTCCATCCGGTAGGTGGAACCTCCACAAAAACCCATTCACAGCTCCAAAAACACCTCTATGGAGGGTTTTCTCTGAGCTTTATTTACTACATGGGATGACTCCAAAAGCCAAATCTACACCGTCTTCCTCACTTAAATGGTCCAGGCTTAGGTGGCAGGCCAGCGTGGTCCAGTAGACAAGGCCAGCCGGGTTGGCCTACGCCCCTTTTTTCCATCGGGCTTGAATGCACTTCTGGAAATGCCAAGACTGAAATGCACTGGGGAAGGGGCTTCAACGCCTGATCCCCACGAGAACACAGGAAGGAGAGGTCACGTCGACCTGCCCCTTCCAACCCCGAGCTTCTGAGTCCCAGCACCGCACGGCGGGAGCCGCTCTACAGCTGCCAGGCCCGAGTGCCTCTCCCCACCATCCCCCGGCCTTCCCCGACTTCACTCCCGGGGCCTGACACCCCGGCCCCGACAGGCGTGCAGGACGCCGGCCCTCTTCCCATTCACCCACGACAGCCACCCGGCTCCCGGTCCTCCCGAGCCAGACCGCCCGCGGGCCCCCGTCCCCGTCCCCGTCCCCGCGGAGCCTCGCCCTCGGCCGCCGGCAAGCCCCGCCCTCCGCGCGCCCGCCGCCGCCTGTACCCGGGTTGGTGCTGGCCTTCGACGGGTTGACGGTGCTCCGTCCTTTGTACTTGGGCTTCACCATCTTGCCGCGGGGCCGAGGACCGGAGCGCGAGGGCCGGCCTGTCTCAGGTAAAGGGAGCTCGAAACTTCCCGGCCGCGGCCGAAGTGACCCGCGTGAACTACCGCCAGGACACGTGTGCGCGAGCGCGGCGTCACTTCCGCTCGCGCCCCGTCCTTCCCCGGAGCGACTTCCTGCGAACGCGCGCAGCGCGCGCCGCCGCAGTCCTGGCTCCGCCCCCGCCCCCGCCGCTGAGACCGGGACCTGCGCGGAGGTCGTGCCCCTCTCCCTCCCTAGCAACCGCCAAGCTACCCCTCCATAGCAACCGCCTAGATACCTTAAGAGTCCCAGGGCCCAGAGCGTTCAGAGAGTTGGGTCCACCTCCAAACGCAGGGGTCTCGCCCCAGGCCACTGGCACAAGCTTAAGTTTAATGATCTGAATCTGTCTTTTAAGCCCTTCTAAAAGTGACTGAATACACAGCGGCCGAATATCAATCAGATTTTGTCATTCTCTCCCTAAAACTCCAAATGGTTTAGAGTTAGAGAGAGACAGACACAGAAATTGTCATCCCTGCAGAATTTTACATGATCTGGCCCCTGCCTATTTGACTTTTATCTGTACCTCCCTCCCTCTGATTATTCTGACATTTACACTGGTTGTTCCCTCTGCCGGAATCACTCTTCACCTAAGTCTTTGCTTAGTTCCTCCTAGTCATTCAGTTCTCAGTTCAAATGTTACCTACTGGTAGAGTTGCAAGATTTAGCAAGTAAAAATATGCCAGTTAAGTCTGAATTTCAGAAAGAAAATGAATAACTTTTTTTAAAAAAATTGATTTCAGGAGGGAAAGAAAAATGGAAACATTAATGATAAGAATCACTGATTGGCTGAGACCGGTTTGGCTCAGTGGATAGAGCGTCGGCCTGCGGACTGAAAGGTCCCAGGTTTGAATCCGGTCGGGGGCATGTACCTTGCTTGCGGGCACATCTCCAGTGTGGGGCATGCAGGAGGCGGCTGATCGATGTCTCTCTCTCATTGATGTTTCTGACTTTCTGTCCCTCTTCCTTCCTCTCTGTAAAAAAAATCAATAAAATATATATTTTTTTAAAAAAGAATCATTGATTGGCTACTTTTTCTGCATGCTCCCTACTGGGGATTGAGTCCACAACCCAGGTGCATGGGTCTGGAACTGAACCTGTAACCTCTTGGTTCCTGGGTGGACACTTAATTACTAAGCCAAGCCACACCCAGCTGGGTGATAATGAATAACTTTTAGTATAAATATGCCAGGTGCAATATTTTGGACATACTTATACTAAGAAAAATGTATTGTCTGAAATTCAAATTTACCTAGGCATCCTGTATTTTTTTTTTTTTTTTTGCTTCCCTTCCTACTGGGAGAAGTCTTTCCTGTTGTTAAAAAATAAACAGCCGTAGCCAGTTTGGCTCAGTGGATAGAGCATTGGCCTGCAGACTGAATGGTCCCTGGTTCAATTCTGGTTAAGGGCACTTACCTTGGTTGTGGGCACATCCCCAGTAGGGGTTGTGCAAGAAGCAGCTGATTGATGTTTCTCTCTCATCAATGTTTCTAACTCTCTATTCTCCTCCCTTCCTCTCTGTAAAAAAAATCAATAAAATATATTTTTAAAAAACAGGCCAAAATAGAGTCACTTTTTAAAAATATATTTTTTTATTGCTTTCAGAGAGGAAGGAAGAGGGAGAGAGAGATATAAACATCAATGATGAGAGAGAATCATTGATTAGCTGCATCCTGCACACCCCACACTGGGAACTGAACCTGCAACCTAGGCATGTGCCGTTGACCCTTGACCAGAGTCAAACCTGGGACCCTTCAGTCCACAGGCTGATGCTCTCTATCCACTGAGCCAAATCAGCTAGGGCTGGAGTCACTTTTGCTAAGTTACATCACCAAACCAAAATTTAAAAGCTAACCTAATTGCAGTTTCTGTCTTTTCCAGGAATGGGATTTCAAACCAATCAATCTGATCAACAATAGTGAGATAATCTGCCTGAAATACTCTTTTATTAGTTCCACTCTTTCTGCCTATAAAAACCTTCCATTTTGTATAAATCCTTGAGGTGCCCTTCTAGTTGCTAGGTGGGAAGCTGTCTGATTCATAACTTAATAAAATCAATTAGATCTTCAAATTTACTCGGTTGAATTTTGTCCTTTAATACTGTCTCATCTATCTAAATCAGCCATCTCCCACCCTTCTGCAGTTATTCTGTTATATATTGTTTTATTTACTTTATGTCATTTATTAGCAGCCAAAATTATGTTATTTACACCTTCATCTGCTGCTTCTCCCAAACTAGAATATAAGCTTCTTGAGAGCAGGGACTTTATAAGTTTGTTCACTGCTGTATCTCCAAGATTTGGAAAAGCACTTGAAACTTAGTAAGAACTCATAGTAAGAATGCATAGATGGTGTCTTAGCTCATCCTGCTGTAACAAAATATCAGACTGGTTGGCTTAAACAAAATTTTTATTTATTTTTCACATCTCTGGAATCTGGGAAGTCCAAGATCAGGGTGTCAGCCTGGTTGGGTTCCTGGTGAGAACTCTCCTCCTGGCTTGTCTTCTCACTGTGTCCTCACATGTTGGAGAGATAGGGAAGGCGCTGGTCTCTTCCTCTTCTTACAAGAGCACTAATCCCATGATAAGGAGCTAGCTCCACCCTCAGGACCTCATCTAAACCTACTCACCTGCATAAGGCCTCTCCTCCAAATAATGTCACCCTGGGGATTCAACCTTTGAACTTTAAGAGGACACAAACATTTCGTTAATAGTATAAGGGAATGCATCTTGCCCCGAAGAGGGATGAGAGTGGTCAGACCCAAAAGTTTCTGTTTCTACTAGTCAAAATAAAAGTTTCTAGATGCCAGTATTTCAACCAATAATCCCTCTTTTTTTTTTTTTTTTTTTTGGCACCTCAAATTGCCAGGAAGTGCCCACCACTATGCTTTCAGGATAAGCCAGAGAAGAGGTGGTTAAGCAGGAGGAAGGTGAATTCCAGCCTGTCGTGAAGCTCATTAGTAAAAACAAGCAATCTGGTATAAGTGAGTTATTCTAATTGTGGGAGGTATGACTGAGTCTTTATTTCTCTGAGTCTGAAGCAAACAAACCCCAAAACATGCTTCCTAGAGCAAAAGAAGGCGGTGTCCTAAACAAGGGCAGGAAGTACCTTCTCTCCCTGGAGACTCAGGTTTATTGCCCCCAGGGCAAGTATCACATTTTTGTTACAAAAGCCTGACCCTGACATGGGGTCCCAGCGATTCTTTGAGAGCTGATCAGAAACTTTAGTCCAGTGAGGATCCAAAGATGTCCTCCTCTGCCTCACTCTGTCCCTTTGATCCCCCAAGTGAGGGTGCAATAGCCCACTCCCAGAGAGAAGACCAGGATAATGTGTTTCTGATGCCTCAATTTGGTTCAAACCAGAATAAACACGAATGGCAAAAATCAGCCCATGAGCTCATTCAGGCTTTGATCAGAGACATAATTTCATTATGAAATTTTGAATCAAGCTGTTGTGAAGTCTTGCCAAGGAGTTTCATTTTCCCAGATGATATGGTGGGTTGTTTCTCTCCTGTTCTCATACTCAGCTTGCATTTATCATATAAACTTTCCATCTATTTTTATAACCTGATCCATCAGTCCTTTTATAACAGTATTTGCTGATCCCGACAACCAACCTCAGTTCTACTAGCCAAAAATAAGCTTGATCCTGGTGGGTCAAGCTAAAGTTATTGGTTTGGTTTGTCTTTCCTGCTTACCCCAATTGAAATACACTATTTTTCACTCCCCTCTCTGCTGTCGTGGTAACTAGAGGAGGCAAGATACACCTTCAAGCCTACAATTGCTCAGCTTTAAAATAGACATATTAACTACCCTGCAAGACTGCTGAAAGCATTGTAGACATGACACAGATGGTCTGCTTTCTCCTTGCCTACAGACTCACGGTTCGCCCTCATTCCCTGGACTCCTGCTTCCAGGAACCCACAGGTTAGTGTGAATGGAAAGACCCCAAAGGAACTGCCTGGAAATGCCACTTTGCTGAAGCAGCCTCATGCCAAGTTCTGATAGGAAACTATGGGCTGGTGTTTCTACAGGAAGCAGAGGGTCTTCACCATTCGGTAAAAAGACTTTCATTAGGCTCTAATGGGCAAGGAGCAGCAGCTTGGAAAGTAACATTTTTCAAAGTGTGGTCTGAGGGCCCTCAGCATCAGGATCACCTGGCGGAAGTGGTTAAAAATGAAGATTCCTGGGCTTCGCCCAGAGCTACTGAACTTAGACCCGCTGACGGTGGGGCCCAGAGAATAGGCATTTTAAGGAGCTCCTCACATGCTTCTTGCTTTCACAAAACTTTGAGATCTGAAAAGCAAAGTCTTTCCCAAAAGCTGCCCTGAGGCTCTCAGACCCCACGACCCGAAGGCGGCCCTGGTAAGGCCCAGCTCCTTCCCCACCTAT
Organism: Lasiurus borealis; assembly: GCA_004026805.1. Taxonomy (NCBI): domain Eukaryota; kingdom Metazoa; phylum Chordata; class Mammalia; order Chiroptera; family Vespertilionidae; genus Lasiurus; species Lasiurus borealis. Next base: position 50,887 of record PVJN01003786.1, on the reverse strand, counting down.
CTGAGACCCTCTCGTTTTTCTCGGCAGAGCCAGGGTGAGGAAGGCCGCAGCAGTGTCTAATGCACTCTGAAAATATATGTCTTGGCTCTGCCCCAAATGCCTTGATATTTATGCTGCAGCTGGAGGGTCGTTATCCTTTGGCAACGCTCCATTGTAAGGCCATTAGCTCTTAATTAGTGCCAGCTTGTTGGTTTAGCCTTCCCAGTTGAACCCAGAGCAGAGGCTTCTCTATGCAACCTCCTGGGTCTCTCCTCTGGCAAGTCCATGAGGAACTGACCCCTGCCTGCTGGGGCCAAGAGCTGGGCTCTAGAGGGGCTGCCACTCAATGTGAAACAGTTACTAGACCCCAAGTAGAAGCTCTGGGACCCTAGAACAGTGGTCAGCAAACTGCGGCTCGCGAGCCATGTGCGGTTCTTTGGTCCTTTGAGTGTGGCTCTTCCACAAAATACCACGTGCGGGTGTGCACATACAGTGCGATTGAAACTTCGTGGCCCAAGCGCAGAAGTCGGTTTTCGGCTCTCAAAAGAAATTTCAATTGTGGTACTGTTCATATTTGGCTCTGTTGACTAATGAGTTTGCCGACCACTGCCGTACGTAGAAGAATAGGGAAAGCACTTGGAATATGTTTTCAGGGTTTTGTTATTGTGTTTCATTTGTAGAAAAAAAATAGATCGAGAGAGTCCTTGACCTTTCAACCTCAACAGTTTACAAGGGAATCTAAGAAAAATAAGGTGCATAGCCCTGCAGTGTCCCAATACACCAAGGTTGCAAGTTCAATCCCCAGCCAGGGCACATACAAGAAGTAACCAATGAATGCATGAATAAAGTGGACTAATAAGTCTCTCTCTCTCCTTCTCTCCTTCCTTTCTCAAATCAATTAATAATAATAATAATAATAATAATAATAATAAAAAGTGCATTGAGTTGAAGCTTTGTGGGCCAAATGGCCCTCAGCTCTTAGTCTAGGATACCTGGGAAGTTTTGGGACAAGAATAGAGCGAGCTGGTGGACTAGATGGCTATGAAAAATGGCTGAGGGACTTACCTCTGGGAACCCTAAGAAACTTCTCTTCATGGATGATGTATCTGATCACCACTTCTAAGGGGGAAAAACAGTATGTATTGGTCTTGGCATTGACCTCATTGCTGGGTAAGAAGCTCTTCAAAAAGATCTCTAGATTAAGCTTTGGAAAAATAACTAGCAGCATTTTGCTCCTTCCTATCACCCGAATCCCCGTGGGCCTTAGCATAGGCCCCTTAAGAAAACCTGAGAAGTCAGTTTATGAGATGCTATTAATGGCCTCTAATTTTCAGGTTGGCTTAGATAGCTCAGGATTGCTAGCTGTGTCCTAAGAAATGGATCCAGAACACACATCGATGTGGGAATTTAAAGTATAATTCCAAATCGTAAATAAGTGTTTACACTCCAAGATGACTGGAGGGTCCATATTAAGTCATCTCCCCAGGATCAGTGTGTTTTCTATTATACTTGATACCTATCTGTCCAATGATCCTTTTGATTTTTAAGCCTTTAGATTAAATCTTTGTATAATTCTTTACCCGCTCATCTCCTGCCTACTCCCCACCCCCTTTTCCTTAGGAAAACACTTTTCTAAAATGTTAACCAGGTCCCTTGGATTGTTTCCAGAAGAATAATGTCACGTTAAAGAATCTGAAAAGTCAACTCCCAAAACCAGTGTGTCAGGGGGACTCCTGTCTGTCAGAAGGTCAGTCTTGCCCGAGAGGCAGCTCCTGACCAGCAAGATTCTCGGGTTGTCATTGGGCTCCTGCACCCCTCTTGCTCTCTTGTCTGGACTAGTCTAGCCTGGGGACAAAGTCTCACTTCCCTAGCAGATACTCAGACTGAGGTGTGGAAGAAAGGTAGGATGAACACCTTCTCAAGCAGCCGAGGAAGAAGTGGTCAGGACCTACATTCATGTGCCTCTTTAGAGCCTTGATTAGAAAAAGACAAATATACCACGTCTTCATCTCAAAAAAGCAATCCTTCCAACTGTGTAACCAGGTTCGAGGAATCTCCTAGGGGCTTTAGATGTCTATTTGAGCAACTTAAGAGTGGTCATTTTTGCTTCCAGCCAGAGCTGAGCATATTCCCAGGATACTTGGCCACTGTACTCAGGACTTGGGGACTTGGGATTTTGCTGTGCTCTCCCATCCCCCACCTCCCCAGTGCACAGGCATAAACCAAGTAGTTTATCTCCAAGGGCAGGGGTAATCAACCTACAGCAATCAGTCCAAATCCCACCAGCCTCCTGTTTTCATGTAGCCCATGAGCTTAGAATGGTCTTTTTTTTTAATGTTATACAGTACTTTATTTTTTAAAATATGTTTTTATTGATTTCAGAGAGGAAGGAAGAGGCAGAGAGAGATAGAAATGAGAGAGAATCATCAAGTGGCTGTCTCCTGCACACCCCACACTGGGAATTGAGCCCACAACCCGGGCATGTGCCTAGACTGGGAATCAAACTGTGACCTCCTAGTTCATAGGTCAACACTCAACCACTGAGCCACACTGGCCAGGCAGTCTTTATGTTTTTAAAATAAGAACATTGTATGACATGTGAAGATGACATGAAATGCAAATTTCAGGGTTTATAAATAAAGTTTTATTGAAACATAGCCACGCCATTTGTTTACAGATGGTCTATGGCTGCTTTTGAACTACAGTGGCAGAGAAGAGTAGCTACCCTGCAAAGCCTGAAATATTTACCACCTGGCCCTTTATAGGAAAAGCTTGCCCACAACTCTGGCCTAGGGCTCTGGTGTGTGTTCTGCACATGGAATATCAGCTGACCCTCTAGTTGCCATTGTCCTCTGAGAGTGAACATTGCCTGTCCAAATGTGGAGGCACATTTATTTATTTCTCTATTTATTTATTTATTTATTTATTTCTCTGAGGATTCTAATGAGTCCACTACATATCTGAGTGTAGCTGATACTTTAGTATACCAGCAGGGGGCACTCTGCCCGATTTAAAATTGCACGGGGAGAGGACAGGAGGGAGTCTGTGAGGAGAAAATAGGATCTGGGAAGAGCAACACTGGTCTGTCAGTCCCTGGCCCACCCCTGGGATTTTTTCCCTAAGTATAAAGAAGAAGGGGGCTTCAGGCAGAAATCCAAAAAACTCCTTGGTCCCGAGTCTTTGTGAGACAGGTTTTAGTGATCTAGAAGCAAAGCAAGACACAGGTAGAAAAGAGACTCTTGGCTTTGCCCAACCTGGTTTTGGTCTTTTGGAGTCTTCAGGGGCTGCACCCAAGGTGGGCAGCTTCCGGAGTGTCCTGAGGCCCTCCCTAGCTCACATGCTGACAGTCATGCCAGGTTCTGGTGTAGCTTTATGAGTGAGGGATGCTGACGAGGCAATGGAGTGGAGAGGGCCTTGTGGATGCCCATGAAGACCTATGGCATTATTTGTGAGCGCATGTGATCCATCCTCTGGTCCCCCCCTCCTTCCCAATAAATGAGTGAAACTCTGAACAGGCTGGGTATCATGGCATGCAGGTAGGGAAAGGACATGCAAAATGTGAGTTTTCACACAACTAGGCAGTAGCACAGAGAAACTAGCTGAGTTCAAATCCTGGTTCCACCATTTAATAGCTGTGTGCTCTTGGTCACATCACTTCACTTTGTGTCTCAGTGTACTCTTCTGTAAAATGGGCATGATAACAGTATCCACCTCTCAGGGCTGAGTTGAGAAATGAGTGAGGCAATGGCCAGTAAAGGGATTAACAGTTTAAGTGCTATATAAAGTCTGCTATCTATCCCATAGAATAAAAGCCTAATATGCAAATTGACTAAACAGCAGAAAGACCAATGGAATGACCAGTAGCATGATGTGCACTGACCACCAGGGGCAGATGCTTAAAGTAAGAGCTGTCCCCAGCCCACAGGCTCCAGACCAGCCAAGGCGGGTACCAGCAGGGGGCCCCCCCAATCATCCTGCCAGTGGCCCCACAGAGGGAAGCCACTAGTGGCAGAGGGGCGGGGCCAGTCTGTGAGTAGGCCAGTGCCCTTCTCCTCACCTCCCCGATTGCCCTGCTGGTCACCCTGCAGAGAGAGGTGACTGGTGGCGGGGCCAACGAGTGGGCAGTGCCTGGCCAGCCAAGGAGCTTGCCAGTGGGAGCCCCCCCGATCACCCCTCCAGTTGCCCCACAGATTGGCCAGCTCTAGGGACCCTACCCATGCACGAATTTTGTGCATTGGGCCTCTAGTATATATATAAAAGAGTAATATGCAAATTGACCAAACAGTAAAACAACTAGAACATCAGCTCAACCATTTGCTATGAGGCACACTGACCACCTCCTGGTCCCTACCACCACAACCCTTCCCCCACTTGCAGGCTCCCATCCTGCCATAGCAAAGGGGAACGGGGAGTGGATGGTAGAGGGGGGCAGGACCAACTGTTGGCAGCTGGGGAAGATGGCCCCAATCACAGGCCAGGTTTAGGGATCATACCTGCAAATGAATTTTGTGTGCTGGGCCTTTAGATGTTATTATAAGTCATGTCTCCAACTGCACACAGAGCTTTGTGAGACTTGAGAAAGAACAGGGAATTCAATAATGAATCCCATAGCCCCTGTTCTCAGGAGTTGACATTAGGCTGGGGACAGAGACTTAGATGTAATAAAAGTGTGTAGACACTCCATAGAATCACAGAGTGGGGAGCAACTGCCAGTGAGGGGACCTCCCCTCCTTCACATAATAATTTGCTCTAGGTATGAAGTATGAGTATTAGGGGGAGGGAACAGCTTGAACAAAGACACTGACATTTGAAAATGCCTTTATATTGGTCACCATTGAGTAATTCTGAGAAATTTCGATGGGAGGGGGGTGAGAGTGGTAGGAGATAATTATGGAAAGCTGTGTTGTCACAACCCGTTGTGGCCAAATGACGAAAAGATCAAAGTCAAGTTGCTTTCCGTCTAGTGCCCTAATGAACTTTGATGCTGGCCTTGTTCTCCCTCCCAGAAGGAAAAAGGAACAGGCCCTATCAGTAACTATGATCTCCAGGAATCATATGAGAGTAAACCCATGCCAGTGGGACCTTTCCATCCATTCAACAAACATCTGGCCTAAAATGACAAAAGACAAATGCAGTTGGTCACATACACAGGGGAAATGGAGACTGGGCAAGCCATGGTTATGAAGAACCTGTGGCTGTACATGAGGAGGAAAGGAAGACAGAGGATGGTGGTGGGAAGGGGTGCAAAGTTCTCAGGAGTTGAGTAGAAATGCCTAAGTTAGCCAACATGGGGAAAATCGGAAGGACCGGAAGGGTGAAACAGGTTTAAAAATAAAAAGAGGGAGTTCAGCCAGCGGGGCTCAGTGGTTGAGCATCGACCTATGAACCAGGAGGTCACGGTTCAATTCCCAGTCAGGGCACATACCCGGGTTGTGGGCCCGATCCCCAGACTGGGGTGTGTAGGAGGCAGAAGATCCACGATTCTCTATTGATGTTTCTCTCTCTCCTCTCCCTCTCCCTTTCTTTCTGAAATCAATAAAAAAAACTTTTTTTTTTTTTAAAGAGGGAAACAGGAGAAGGGTAAACCATGGGAATGCGAAGAGAGTATGTTTGTGAGAAATTGAGATGCAATGTCTGTGGGCATTTTGTTGGTTTGGGAAAAGAATTGTAAATATGCATGGTAGCAAATACCTTGTACAATAAAATACCTTGCGAAAATGAATGTGAGGGCTCCAGAGAAATCAAACACAGTCTATCGGTAATGGTCCTGCCCTTGGGAGAAAGGCCAAGTATGTATGCAAGGCAGTTGTTGCCAGTCTCCCAGCCCTGGGGGCAGATCCAAAGTCTGAACCAGATGGGTTATGTGTATCTCAACTGGCACGAGCAACTGTGGCGCCATCATCCGGCTTTTCTGTCCAAAGTGGGGAGGTGCTGCTCCCCTCCCTCCACACGGTGCTCAGGCCAGGCCCAGAACCGGACTCATTTTAAGCTTTGATTGCCATTGGTCCCTCAGTCCCACTGTTCATCTGACCAAATGAGTTGAGAGCCATCTGATGCCCTTCGTGTTCCTGGCAGCAAAAAACACAGAAGTGAGACTTGGGCTCAAATCAGGAACAATTATTCAAATGCAAAGCCCTCGGAGATGAATCTAATGATAGAGATGGTTGCATTAAAATGCTGGGCTCTGCAATCATGAGCCTACTCTTCACTTGGCCTTAATATCTGAGTCCTTCCTCCTCGAATCCTTGAAGAGGAGACAGGGAAGTTAACTGTCCAAATGGCCATCCTCATGCGCCCAGGCCTGGGGCCAGTACAGCCAGAGCTCTCGGACCTACCAACCCAACTGGCCCAGCCTCGCTCCACGTTAATGTCTTGCTCCAGCTCCCAATCCTTGAGAGGACACTTCCTATGGTCCCTGGGATTGTGACACCCTCATTGTCACCAACTCTGCCAAGTGAGTGTGCCAGGGCTGGGCTGGGAAAGCACTTTTCTTTGTTCCTTGGGCTGCCAGCTTGTTTGACGGGCTTTGGACCTGGTCTGGCTGTTCCAGCATCACTTAACCCCCTCCACTGCCCCAAATCCCTGTCCCCTCCCCCCCACCCATTCCTCTGCCCTAAAGGCTGCCGGCTTATTCCTTTTGGAGATGAACTCATTGTTGACTTTAACTCACTTCGATGTTTCCCAGGGAAGCATGCTGGCCGGAGGCCCACCGCAGCTCCTTGAAGAAGACAGCCGGTCCAGTGCCAAGACTGGGTGCCAGGGGCCTTGGAACTGCCAAAATGCCTCCCATTTTATGGATAGGCCTGGCCCGACCTGAAGACATTCCAAGTATTTAATCAGCAGCCCATGGTACGTATTGGGTTGCAGAGGGAGCCCTCAGAAGCTAGCCCTTCCAGGAGATGAAACTTAGCCAGAGGAAGGAGCTGGCCTTCTCCATGGGGGCTGATGCTCAACAGATGGGAAAAGTACATCCCAATAACAATAATCAATAACTGTGGCAGGCTGGGGGTCCTCTGGGGATTGGCTCTGCCCTTGTTCTCACACCAGACTGAGCCCAGCCAGGAACCCATCTCACTGACCTCCCCTCACCAGGCTCCGGGAGAGTGGACAGGCGAGGGAGGAACCATATTTCGCATACTTTCTCTTTTAAAATGTAGCCCTGTTTCGCAATTTCCTACTTAAGTTCTGGAAGGCTCTAGGGTAGGACCCAAGCCACCTTCTCCAGCCATTGACCTGACTCTCTTCTTCTCCTCACCACCAACCTGGTAGGCTAGTGATATTAGGCAAAGGGGCCCAGGTAATGGCAGTCCCACCACCCCCATCAGCGGCTGCTCATCTCAGGTCTATGTGATGCTGAAGGAGCCTCTACCAAACCTCCAGCCCAAACCTGGCGATTCTTTACCCTCTGCTGCCTCTTGGCTCTTTCTCTTGAGAGAACCAGGAGGTTGACCCAAACAGGTTCACCCAACTCTGGTGTTCCGTCTCAGCACCCCCAGAGGCATCTGATCTTCAGATCTCTACTTCCCTACAATAAGGCTTTTGTTCTCACTCCCTTTTCCTGGCCGGACAGTCCTCCAGGCCCTTTCAATGAACCCACTGAATCTTTGAGAGTGGAACCTGCTCTCTCTTGTTTTCTTTTTCCTTCTTTACCATCTCTCAGCAAGGTTTCCACCTGTAATCTGTTACAATCTGGTCTGGACCACAGCTGGAAGTGCCAGGGGCAAAAAATCCAGCACTCAGGTGACTGGCTCTGGGTCAGGGACCTGATTCAGGGCCCAAGAAGCTGACCCCTTTCCTCAATCCCCTCTTAGTCCTTCTAAACCAAACCAAATGGGGGCAGGGGGAGCAGAGAGAGAATACTTAAAAAACAAACCAACCCAGAAAACACAACCCCACCACCCGAAATATTGAAATGGAAAACAAACCCTTCCTCTGGAGACTGGATCTGAAACATCTGAGCTGACTCTGGGGAAGGTGGCCAAGAGACGTGTTAATCTGGACACGCCTGGGACCCTGTAGAGAAAAAAGCTCACATTTTCCAGATGAACCTGTGGGCAGATAACAGTCACAAACAAACCATGGGCTAGTGTTGCCTAAATCGTGGGAGCAGGGTTAGGAATCGTGACATGACTCCCTCTCTCCAGCACCCCACTCACTCTGAAAATCACGTGTGACTTCTGGTCAATCCTTATGGTCTCTGGCTTCAGGGGGCGGGGTGGGGGGAGGCTGCTTCTAGGGCTATGAGCAGGTAACTGCCCACATCTTGAAACTCACATCCCAACTCCTGCTTGAGAAAGAAGTATGCTTCCTCTTAAAAGCGCAGAGTGAGAGAGAGAGGAGTAGGTCCCGGTATGACTGTTTTCAGAGAGGCATGGGGATCGCTCCTGGGAACACCCAAGTATCAGTATCAGGGGAATCCCCTCCCACCAGCATTTTTGCAGATGCGGAAGCTCATGACGTCCCCTCCCTTCGCTGCCTAGAGCTTCAGGAGCAGCTTCAGGAGGCTCGAGGGGTTGCAGAGAAGCTGGGTGCCTCCGAGCATCCCCAAGGGGATGCAGGAGACACAGCCCACTTGCTGAGATCCTGGATTTTTGTTTTGATGCTGTTTTAGAGGAAAGCTTAAGGCGATGCTTCACTAATGTTTAACATGCACAGGAGCTCTGCTGGTGTGGTTCAGTGGTTGAGCATTGACCTACAAACCAAGAGGTCACAGTTTGATTCCTTGTCAGGGCACATGCCCCAGTTGTGGGCTTGATCCCCAGTGGGGGACGTGCAGGAGATAGCCAAGCAATGGTTTTCTGTCATCATTGACATCTCTGTTTCTCTCTCCCTCTCCCTTCCTCTTTGAAATCAATAAAAAAAATTATATATCATGCACAGAAATTACCAAGGTGATAATCTGTTACAAGGCAGGTTCAGATTCAGTCTCAGAGGACCCTGAGATTCTACATTTCAAACAGCTTCTTCCTCCCTTCTCCCCCACATGAGGTTACTCGGAGTTGCGAAAACCTAAGGATCTGCAGACTGGGGCAAATCAGAGCCTGAGACAGCCAAAACACACAGGAATTGATGACTGATACCCAGAAGAGAGACAGAAAACCAGAAACAAACAATGGCACATACACGTAGAATCAGAAACTGAGGTGGGAACAGAGAAAGACAGCGATGAAAAGACAGAGAAGGGGACAGTGAGAGAAACAGAGAGGGCAAAACAGAGAGAACTAGACCAGAGATGGAAGACCAATGGGCCAGAGAGACTCGAAAAGACAGAGCCAGGGTCAGGGAAGAAAGGCAAGGCGAGGAGCTGGGGGAGAAGCCAGAGTTGGCCATGGGCAGCCCGTGACCACCCAGGCTCCTGACCAGCAGTGAAGGGGCTCACAGGTATGGGAGGGACGACCCCATGGAGTTCCAGGTGTGCAGCCCTGAGATGCCCACCTTCCAAACCTCTCACACCTCTGCCCCACTCTCCTGGCTCCTGTAGAGCTGTCCCTCCCTCGCCTGGAGCCTTCCACTACTCATTCCCCTGGTCTTTCCTGGTATTTATTCTTTCTCTTAACTGGATCCTTTCCAGAAAGTTATAGACATGTTTAAGGCTTTCCCACCTAAGAACAAAAACAAAACCACAAAACAACAAAACTCTCATGATCTCAGGTCTCTTTCTAGCCCCTGTCTTATTTCTCTTCTTTTCTCAGCTAACCTCCCTGAAGGAGTTGTTTGCACTGATTTCGGCCTCTTGTGAAGGTCCCTCCTGGTACACATGCTGTTAGCCCAACGGTCAATTTCCAGTCCTCATTTACTGGGTATCTTAGCAGCCTTTGGGCCTCTTGATCTCCCCTCCTGCTTGCTGGCTTCCGGGACATGATCTTTCCCTGTTTCCCTATTGCCTGCTCCTTCTCTCTTTTCCCCACCAAGTCTCCATTATCTGATCTTCATACTTGAAGACCTGAGCTCTGTCATCACATGGTACTCCTTTTAGTCAACTATTCCAAACCCTCAGCAGCTTCTCTCCAGTCTGTCTTCTACACTACAGCCAGCTGATCTTGGCAAAATACAAATCTCGTCATGTTGGCCTGCAATTTAACAAACCCTTCAGCAGTTCCCCTTGGCTCTGAGAAGAAAGACCCAACTCCAGGTGACCTTTCTGCCTTCCCCGCACCCGCAAGATGACCTTTCTGAGATGATCTCACTTCACTTGCTCTCGAGGCCGCCTAAGCTATATTGGCCTTCTTTTAGTTCCTTGAACACCAAGCTCGGTTTTACCGCAGGACATTTGCATGTGCTGTGGCCTCTATGTAGAACTCTGCTGTCCAATACAGAAACTACCAGCTGCATGCATCTAGTGAGCACTTAAAGCATGGCTTGTGCAAATGAAAAACTGAATTAAACTGAAAAAAACATTAAATATTGGCAAACAACTGTTCTTGAAACAACGTATGTGAATTCACTTTTCAATGTTAATGTTTATGATATCTAAATCTAGCTAAATTATTTCTGATGAAAATTCAGTGTAAAAAATCCCTATCAAAGACTCAGTTCGAAAAAAATGTAAAAGATCTCATTAATAGTTTTTTGTATTTGTTACATGTTAAAAAAAAGATAATATTTTGCCTATATTTTGTTAAATAAAAGATATAATCAAAATTAATCTCACCTGTTTCTTCTTACTCTTTAAATGTGGCTACTAGAAAAATGTAAATTACATAATAGGCGCATATTATATTTCTATTGGACCCACTGGTCTAGAATGCCATTTCTTCTCTTCATCTTAAGGCCTTCTACTTGTCCTGAGCTTGGCTCAAATATCACCTCCTTGGAAAAACTTTCCTGAGATCAAGTCTTTCATATTTATCCACTTTCATAGCTATGTGTACGTGCCCATGGTTGCCTCCCCTAAACTCAGCCCCTTTATAATTATACATTTATTCGAATAATTACTTGATTCACCTCTGTCACCCCCACTAACCTCTAAGCTCAATAAGAGCAAGAGCCACATCTGGTTCCCCTCCTGAAAGCAAACACTTAGTCCAGAGCCTGGTGCGTGAGTGGCCACCAGTGGACACTTACAAATGCCACAAGATGTCTTCCACCCACTGTCCTTCCTTCGGGTCCACTGTCCCCAACCATCTCAGAGAGCCTGCGCACCCCTTCCCTAGGAGCACCACTATGGCCCTTCGGAATAGAGACAGCACCCCTCCCAGATGGAAAGTCCCCCTCTGTAGCTGAGCAGAATCCCGCCATCCTTAGAGGTAATTAGAGCTTCTCAAATTTGACTGTGCACGCCAGTCACCTGGAGCCTCGTTAAAATGCACACCTGGCTCATCGGGTCTGGGATGGGACCCGAGTCTCATTTCTAATAAGCTGCCCAGTGATGCTGTCAATGCTGGTCCACAGACCACACTCTGAGCTCCACCCTGAGTATCCCCAAAATTTTCTTCCTGTCCTGTCCAGGGGGCCAGCAGGAGTCTCTTAAAATTCAGCCCTGTCTCTTCCTGCTCCCAATCGTGCCCCATCAAAACCTGTACCTGAACAAGAATGTGGTACCTGGGGCCACTGTGGTCATTTATTTTTGTTTTTAATTGGAAATAAACCTTTAAGCAGTTTTCAGAGTCGGGGCAGCCCTGATGTGGATCATGGGTGGGTAACCACCATCAAGTCACACGGCTGGAGATGCAGAACCGTCCTCACGCTTTGGCCCCTGCCTGCCACACGGGGCTGGTCCTCCCGGCTCCTCCAGAAGGCTCCCCTCGGCAAAGCTCGGGCCCGGATGCCAGGAAATGTTCTCTCCGCCGAGTCCGCAGGGAGCATCGCAAACCAAATGTGTGCTGCCAGGGCCTCCTCCCGGGGGAGATGACCTGTCCACGTCCCTGCCCTGTTCATATCATGAGGTCTGAGGGATAGAAGTGTCTTCTGGTAGCTTCGAGTGTGTATGTGTGTTTATGTATGTGTGCATAAACACATTTGTATGTTTGTTGATTCCATGTTTGGACATGTGTGTGTGTGTCCATGTATGTGTGCAGAGTGTGTGTCCATGTTGCCCTCCAGGGCTCCAGTTCAGTAAGGGTTCCGTCCCTCTTTCTGCACAGGCCTGAAGGCTGAAGAGGGTCCCTAGGTGGGCCCTGCAGATGTGAGTGGTCCCACTGTCCCTTGCTGCTGCTGCTGCTGCTGCTGCTGTTGGCCTTTGCGTCTCCGAGAGGCGGGGCCTGCTTCCTTGCTCTCCTTCCTGCTCAGGTTCCTGTTGGCCTTTTCCCTCCGGCCCTGGCCTCCCTTCCTCCTCTTCTGCCCTGCAACCCAACAGCAGGAAGACTCATCACAGGACATCTTGCCACAGCAGGGAGGCCCGGGGCATGGCCATGGGCCCCAGGAGGGGAGTGGTGAGGAAGCTGGGCAGGGCGGCAGGGAGGAGGCTAGGATCGCTGCCTTTAGGCAGTTGGGTGCTCTTAAGGCCTCCTCTGACCATCAGCCACATCAGAGGACCCTGCAACATGGGCACTGAGAGGGTCCCAAGAGCCTCTTCATCCTCCGCCCCTGGATAAACCCCACACCCTCCTCCTCCTCCTGTCTTCCTCAGACCTGGGATCCCAAAGGCCAAGAGGTTCAGTGGAGTTTTTAGGACCTGCAGGATGGCCCCACCTCCTCTGGGGTTAGCCACCACATCACTGCCAGCTGCAGCCTCAGGGACCTGGATCAAATCACTAGCCCCCTCCACCACCATTCCCAGGCTAGTGTGGTTCAGTGATTGGGGTCAACATATGAACCAGGAAGTCAAGGTTTGATTCCCAGTCAGGGCACATGTCCGGGATGTGGACTCAATCCACAGTGTAGGGTATGCAGGAGCAGCTGATCAGTGACTCTCTCTTATCATTGATGTTTCTGTCTCTCTCCTCTCCCTTCCTCTCTGAAATCAATAAAAACATGTTGCCGAAACTGGTTTGGCTCAGTGGATAGAGCGTTGGCCTATGGACTGAAGGGTCCTGGGTTTGATTCCAGTCAAGGGCGTGTATCTTGGTTGGGAGCACATCCCTAGTAGGGGGCATGCAAGAGGCAGCTGATTGATGTCTTTCTCTCATTGATGTTTCTAACTCTCTCTCTCCCTTTCTCTCTGTAAAAAATCAATAAAATATAATTAAAAAATAAAAACATGTTAAAGATGTTTTTAATCACTACACCTCCCTCCATGCCCTATCTGACCTTGAAGGGCCCTCCCAATGCCCACAGCTGCTGACTCAGAAGAAATGGAGACACTGAAAGTTTCAGATCTCCACACCAAAGGGTCCAGCTCCCACCACACAGAGTTCTGGGTCTCTGCCAGGCCTGGCACCGGTTTGCATGGCATGGGGTCTTGAGTTGGGGATGCCCCATTTGGGCCTGGCCTGAGACCCTCTCTTGGGTAACAGGCAGGAAGCAGAGGTGGTCCCATCTCCGTGGTTGGGCCTGGTCCCTGACTCCGGAAAGGCAGAGGCAGAGGCTGCAGCTCACCCTCAGGACAGGGCGTCCTCCGCACCGTGCACCTCCGGATCTCTTTGGTGTCAGAGCAGATGGCGTGGTCCCCCCCAGGCGCATGGAGCACCCTTCGAGTCCGCTCCTCAGAGCCCCTCCGGAAACCACAGAGCTTCTTCCTCTTGGCGCACGGCCCCCACGGGGACCACTCGCTCATTTCACATTGTGCTGGCAGGAAGGGAGAGGAGAGAGAGAAAGAGGGGGAGGGTCAAAGAATGCCCCATGGGAGCTTTTCCCACCTGCTCTCTACCTGGGGCTCAGGCCCAGAGGGCAGGAGAGTCCTGAGAGAAACCCCAGAGGGCGGTCGTGGGGTGAGCTTTCTCTGGACAGTGCCCCAGCCACACTCTCCCTGGCTCGCCCTCCTCCGGGGGTCCTGGACCCTCTGCCCACAGTGCCCATGCGCCGTACCAGGACTGCTGCACTCCAGGGTGCCGTTGGCAGCTGCGGAGCCCTCGGGGCAGGCTGGGTAGCAGCGGCCCTTGTGCAGGTACAAGCTCTCCTTACACTTGGTGCAGAAGTTGTGGCTGAAACAGGCCTCGCAGTGCTCAATCTTGCATTCTGAGGAGAGGACCAGAGTGGGGGCCTCTGGCTCAGCCTCCCTTCATCCCCATCCCAACACCCACCATGCCGGCCCACCCACCCTGAGAGCAGGACAGGGGTCCAGAGCGGTGATCACTGCAGAGAGGTGTGTTGGGACAGGACAGGGCGGTGGGAGAAAGGGCCAAAGAGGCCACTCTCTGGGCTGGCTGGGCCTCACCAGGGTCAGCTAATCCCAACCCAAACTCAGTCCCAGGCCCTGGAACCCAAGGTAAGGTCCCAGAGAGCCAGTTTCGGAGGAGGGGGGTCATCCCAGGACCCCCAGGGATGAGTGGGGCTAAGAGAGGAGGATCCTAGCATCTCATGGAACCCCAAGGGCCACCTCGTCAGAGCTGGACTGAGGGATACAGTGACTGTGGCTGTGTGGTCTCCTCTTTCCCCACTGCTGGGCATCCACAGACCCAAACCCTGGATCTCCTCCTGCCTGGGGCAGAAAGAATGGGTTTGGAGGAGGGAAGCCATCCCAGGGCAAATTCCTCTCCCTCCACAAGGCCAGTTCCAGGAATCGTCTTGGTTGGACTCCTGGGTCCCTCCCCATCCCCTCCTGCCAGCTCTCCCTCCTCTGGGGGAAGAGGGGGGAGGGTGGGTTCAGGGCTGAAGGAGCAGGCAGGGTCTTTCACAATCTCTCCCTTCCCAGATTGTGGGCAGAACTAACTTCCTCCCAGTCTCTGGCACCTGGAGCCTGGGCTGCCAGTTTCCCAGGAGCTGCCACAGCCAGGAACTCACCACTCCAAATATGGGGAATAGCCCAAGAGGGCAGCCCCAGGGTCCTACCTCAACCTCACAAGCTCACCGCACCCTCCTCTGTGCCTCAGCCTCTGTGGCTATATCTCAGCTCCCCTCCCTTCCTCCTTCTCTCGTGCTCTGATGCCTGGGTTTGGCTGCAGGTGGAACACAGCAAGAACAATAACAGCTACCATTTATTGAATTCCAGATGTGAAGGGTTTTATATATGCTTCCCACAACAACCCCAGAGGTAAAAATGAGTACTCCCGTTTAAAATATGAGGTCTTGGAGAACTTACGACACACTCAAAGTCACACAATGAACTAGTAGCAGAGTTGAGAGTACAACCCCAGTCGTGTCCCTTCCAGCCTCGCTGTTACCAGCTATAAAAAGGTACCATCACCTAGATCCTGTCTCCCTCCTGGGGTGTCACGGACTCAACTGATATGAGATCCAGAAACGCATCCTAAGCTCCCAGGCACTGAACACACGGGAGGAGCATTGGTTTTATTCAATGGAGTGTGTTCACCGTGTGTCCCCAGCATGTCACAGCCAAGATGGATGCAGGTGTGACAGCAGGTGCCTGGGAACTGTGGCTGGTGTGGGAGAAAGTTGAAGAGTGAGGAGGCTAGGGGGAGAAGGAGGCAAAAGCAGGCGGACCGGGGCTTGAATTTCTCTGCAGTCAGCAGAGGCAGTGGCGGTTTTTAAGCAGCGGTGTGATGGAATAGGCTGGTGTCTCAGAGGCATCTTTCTGCCTGCAGAGTGGAGGTGGGTAAGATAACGGCAGTGAGGACCGAAAGGAGATGGAACCTAGCTCTGTGACTGAGCATCATCCCATGTACCAAGAGGTCTCAGGTTCAATTCCTGGTCAAGGCACATGCCTGAGTTGTGGGCTCGATCCCCAGCAGGGGATATGCAGCAGGCAGCCAATTGATATTGATGCAATGATGTTTCTATTTCTCCTCTCCCATCCCCTCTCTCTAAAATCAATAAATACCCACCCACCCACACACACACACAAACACACACACACACACACATGAAAAGATACGGAACACACATGATTCAGTTATTGGATGGATGGTGAATAGCCCAAATGAGAGGTTGGCTCTCAGGTCTTTGGCTTGGATGATGGCTTGGGACACAGAGTGGCCTGTGGGAATACAGTGGGTGCAGGTTTGGAAGGAGGAGACGCAGTTCTGATATAGACACACTGAGTTGGAAATGTGGAAGGGGCTTCGGGGGAGATGTCTGACCTGTAACCAGATACTTGAATCAGAAGCTTCCTCTCCTCTCATCTCAGAATCTCCCCTCCTTCTCTTGCTGGCCACCAACCGTTCAGAATACCCTCCCCAGTGACCGGCGTCCCTGTGCCCTTCTCCAGCCCTGCCCACACTCACTGATGCACTTGTTCATGTCGGGGTTGCGGGCATCGAAGTATCCAGGTGGGCAGGACGGCAAGCAGATGCCCACCTGGCGGATGTCGTTCCTCTCCAGCAGGATGAACAGCTTGGGTGAGCACTTGAGGCAGCCGTTGACCTCGGAGCAGAGTTCGCAGCCTTTGGCGCAGGCCTGGCTCCCCTCGGCACTGACTGCAAAGGTGGGACAAGGGTGAGAAGGTGGCTGTAGGGGAGAGCTCACTCTTTCCCAGGCTCCCACCAGGATGAAAAGTGAGTTGATTTGGCTTTTTCTCCTACAGAAACACTGTTTCTCAGAAAGCACAGGCCAGACTGGCAGCTCTCTGCAAGACTGCTTTCTGAACTTCCCCAGGATCCTCTCTCAAGGGAATGAGCACAGACTCCTGGAGCAAGAACTCCCATCCATTCTAAATGCCTCTGTAGCTCCAAGCGCAGCACAAGCTCACCCGACAGGCTCGCTTTACCATCCTCAGAGAAGCTCCTGGAGCTGCATCCTTCCTAAAACAGCCCTAGCCTCTCCAGAGGAAGGAGGCTTCTTATCCTGGAGAAAGTTTCAAGGACAAGAAGGATAATGGGTTAAACTATCTGAGAAAAACATCACCTGCCCAGAGACAAGAAGATAACTAGAATAATCTATGTCTAGAACAGTAGTTTCAACCAGAGGCAATAATGCTCTCCACGGGACATTTGGCAAAGTCTAGAGACTTTTTCCCCACCAAAATAATGTTTTTATGGATTTGAGAGAGAGAGGAAGGGAGAGGCATAGAGAGATAGAAACATGGATGAGAGCCAAACATTGATCAGCTGCCTCCTGCATGCCCTGTACTAGGGCGCAAGTCTACAACCCGAGCATGTGCCCTAATAGGGAATCAAACCAGGGACCTATTGGTTCATGGGTTGACACTCAACCTCTGAGCCACACCGGCTGGGCTAGAGACATTTTTTACTGTTACACTGGAGAGGGGGGTGTACTACAGGCATCTAAGGGAGGCCATAGATGCCAGTCAACAGCCCGCAGTGCCTGAGGCAGCCCCCACAACAAATTATCTGGTTCAAACTCTCAGTGATGTTGAGGTTGAGCAACCCTGGCTTACAACCACCCTTTGAGGTAGTGTGATCTCCAGCCCCGAATACCTTTGATCTTGTTTCCTCACCCACTTGTTCAACCAACACTTACTGAGCCCCTCCCATTGCTTCTCGGCCTTTTGGCTAAGATCAAGTGTAGTATGTGAGGCCCTCCCAGGTGCCAAATGCAGTGTGAGGGCTGGGGATGTGGAGGCAAAGACGCCTAGCCACTGTGCCCTGATCCTCTAATGGCACAGACTGACGCACAAACAGGCAAATGCTGTCAGCCACCAGACCAAGCAATAGTGGATCCAAAAGGAGAGAGAAGGAGTTGCATAGGGAGTGCCATTTGGGCCAACTCTTGAAGAAAGAGTGCATTTGTCCATTAGGAAGTAGAGGCAAGGGCCTTCTAAGAGCAGGAATACAGAGATATAGAACAATCCAAGGGAATAGCAGATAATTAGGATGCAGGAGGGGTGGGGGAGGGGAGTGGTGAAAGATAACTTGCACTTGATCCTGCCAGGCAGTGTTTCCCAAAGAATATTCCTTGCAACATGATTCCCCTAAATCAGTGGTTCCCAACCTTTTTGGTCATGCCCCACCTGAGCATCTCTAAAATCCTGATGACCCCTGCCCCATGACATATAATTCTTGTTATTCAAAAAGTGAACTCCTGCCGAGACCGGTTTGGCTCAGTGGATAGAGCGTCATCTTGCGGACTGAAAGGTCCCAGGTTCGATTCCGGTTGGGGGCATGTACCTGGCTTGTGGCACATCTCCACAGTGGGGCATGCAGGAGGCGGCTGATCGATGTCTCTCTCTCATCGATGTTTCTGACTTTCTATCTCTTTCCCTTCCTCTCTGTAAAAAATCAACAAAATATATTTTTTAAAAAAAGTGAACTCCTATTCACATGGAGGAAGCCTAAAAGGCCATTAACTTCATCTAACAAGCTTCCAAAGAACATGGCACCCATAAAGTATGGGTGAACGGTGGGGCCAGTCACTAAAAGAGAAAAAGAAAAGAGCGAAAGGACAGTTGAAGTACTGAGGAAGAAATTGTTAAAAATAATAATAATAACATGAAGTGATATGAAAAAGTAGCAAATAAAGTTTCAAAACATATAATAGAGAATTGAAATGCATAAATATGTCACAATATATATTTATATAGTATATATGAGGCCCCTAGAACCATAAGAAATGCAAAAAATTCACTGTTAATTACTTATTCTCAAATCCTTCCCCCCTTAAAAGTTAAACTGCCCCCCCCCCGTGGGGTGTGTGCCCCACGTTGGAAACCACTGTCCTAAAAGATCACAGGGGCCACTGTATCAGGTGAGACTGAGAACCACTGGGTCCCAACATTCTAAACAAGATTCCTTTTCTTTTTTTAAATTATCGCTTCTCTTCATTATTATTTTAATACATTTTTATTGATTTCAGAGAGGAAGGGAAAGGAATAGAGAGATAGAAACATCAATGATGAGAGAGAATCATTGA
The DNA here is from genome assembly GCA_004026805.1 of Lasiurus borealis. Taxonomy (NCBI): domain Eukaryota; kingdom Metazoa; phylum Chordata; class Mammalia; order Chiroptera; family Vespertilionidae; genus Lasiurus; species Lasiurus borealis. Next base: position 32,104 of record PVJN01003786.1, on the reverse strand, counting down.
TCGGCTGCCTCCTGCACACCCCCAGTTGGGGATTGAGCTGCAACGTGGGCATGTGTCCTTGACCAAAATCAAACCTGGGACCCTTCAGTCCGAAGGCTGGTGCTCTATCCAATGAGCCAAACCAGCTAGGGCTAAACTAGATTCTTTACTGTAGGGCTTCTTGCATTCTCTGTGATGCTCAAGTCAAGTGCTGTTCCAAGAAGAGGACAGAAAGAGCTGCATTTTCCAAACAATTTGGCCACAGAATCCTGTTTTGCAGAGTTTTTCTTGGGACTTTTCTCAGAGCTGATAAGACAACAGGGAGCCATTGGCCAGTTTTAAACAGGAGCAAGACCTGCTCTGATTGACATGGTGGAAAGGTTCCCTTGGGTGTAGGAGGAATGGGGGAGGGAAATGGGAAGAGACCAGAGACTGAAGGACCATTTGGAAAGAAACTGACCAGGTCCTCCAGGTGAGAAAGATGAGTCTTAAAACAAAATTTGGTTCAGAAATGCTTAGGGAATACAATCAGTAGACCCTGGGCACCAATAGGAAGAGGGGAGAGGAGAGGATAAAAGGAGTAGGAGTCTGGAATGCAGCCCAGTATTCAGGCCTAAGGTATGGGTGAACGGTGGGGCCAGTCACTAAAAGAGGCTCATAGGAAGAGAAGCAAGTTGAGAAGGAAGGAAAGTAGGTATGAGTCACTTAGGAGGAGCCAGACAATGAGAAGTTGTATATGCAGGCTGTAGACAGAGAGCAGGGGCATCAGAACAGAGACGCAAGAGATTGTGCGGGATTGGGAACTCAGGCCCAGGGCGAAGCATTGCATCTTGTGAGCCTCCCTTTCCCATCCCTGGAAAAGGAAGACGTGGCAGCCCACTGGGGAGACTGTTGGGAGGAACACCCGCTCCATGCATGATCCTTGATTTCACAACAGGAGAAGGAGTAAGACTTAGGAAGGTGAGCAGAAGGGAAGAGGAGAATAACAAACACAATGATAACAATAACAACAAAATCATCATAATGGCAGCTTGTTAGTAAATGTCGAAACGGATTCTGTAGCAGGCACTGCTCTCAGGCTTGAAAAGTACTGACTCATTTAGTCCTTACAACTCATGAAGTAGGTACTGCTATTTTCTTTTTAATCCTCATTTTTACAGATGGAAAACAGAGAAGCTAAATTACTTGAACAAGGCCTCAGAGAGAGCATGTGTTCTAGGCAGAGGGTGCAGAAGGCCAGCGTAGGACATTACAAGGGGACGTGGAAACTCAAAGTGTGACTAGACTGATTTTTAGGTTTATTTGTACAGAGTTGATGTTATATCATTAATCAATAGATTTAAAAATTAATATTATTCTTAGTTTAGTTATTATGAGAGCAAAAATACTCCAAATGTTGTATTGGATTCATGGGAGAACTCTAGGAATTATTTTTCCACTTTGGGGCTTTGTTCAGCTATATTACAAATTAATTAGATCACTGGAGTTGTTAGATATCATTTCTACTTCAAATATATTCAATCCTCTATTGCTCAAGGTTTTTACTTCATTCATTGTTGAAATGAATGTTCCCTCTAGGTTTTTGCCTTGGTTTCAATAATTGAAGTCATTCAGGTGTCCCATTTAAAGCCTCGATAGCTATGTTCCCATATTCACTTATTCTTTTCTTATCACTTTTGTTAGGGACAGATTTGCAGAAGGCCTTCTCAGAATCCTGCTGCCTACCTCCCATTCAACTAACAACAAATCTCTGAGTGTATTTCCCTTCAGATCCATGAAGAATATGGCAAGAAAGAGTAGGGCACACATGGGGATCTGAAATTAATTCAGCACGATTGGAACCTGGAGTGAGTGGTCGGACAGGAAGCTGGAGAGGGAAGCAAGGGCCAGATGAGGAAGGGTCTTAAATGTGTAGAGTGGAAGTTCGGACATTATCCTAAAGGCATTGAGGAATCACTGTGGGCTTTAAAATAGGAGACATGGTTTGGATTCCATATTAGAAAGATCACTCTGTAATGTGGAGAATGGGATTGTAAGGAGGGCAGAAATTGGAGGCAGAAAGACTCCCAGGTTCAAGGACAGGGAGCTGAACCAAGAGGATGGAAGAGAGTAGACACGTGTAAGACATTCACGTGATAGAATCAGCAAGATGAGGTAATGTTGAAGAAAACACAAGTCAAAGGTGACTTAGAGGTGATGGGCTTGGGTCACACGGTAGCTGTGGGCTCTTCACCCTGAGAGGGACCACAGGAGGAAGAGCAGGTTTGGGTGGGGAAATGATGAGTACTGGAGTTGAGTTTTTAATGTGTTGAGGTTGTAGTTCCTGTGGGACACTCAGAGGAAGGTGTCTATTAGGCAATTGAACCTGTGGATCTGGAAGTCAAAAGAAACATTATGGCTGGAGATTGAGACATGAAGTCCTTAACATGTAAATAGTCATTAAAGGCATGGAAGTCCATGAGGTGGCAAGGAGAGTGGGTAGAAAGAGTGAGAAGAGGACTAAGACACTTAAGAGAAGGGCAGAAAAAATGGGCTTGGGGATGGGGAGCGATTTGGGATCCATCCTGGGAGCTGTCACTGGGGTTAAAGGCATGGGAGTGGAAGGCATCCCAGGGTAGAAGCTGTGCAGCTGGAAAAGACAGCAAAAGGCTGAGGCCTCGGCAACACTCATGCTCAGCAATGGAAGAGGGGCAGAGAGATGAGTAGAAATCATTGGAGAGGTGGGAGGAGACCAGGAGAGAGTGGGGCTAGAAGCCAAGTTGGAAAGGGAGAGATCACAAGGACCAGAGCTGGGAGGAGACCATGGCCCTGAGCTCTGAGGCAAATCTAAGGAGGTGACCTTGCATTAGGAGGTGCCCTTGAGAAAAGCAGTTTTGGTGGAGTGGTAGGGATGAGAGCCAAACCACAGTGGGCTGAAGAGTGAGGGGAAGGGACTGTGGTGGGGGTAAAGCAAGGAGAGGGGCAGAGAGAGTCAGGGAACATGGAAAAAGCAAGGGGAGAGACCAGCTGAGAGAGAGAGACTATGACAGAAGGCTCAGGCAGGCTAAAGGTCCAAGAATATTGGAGATTCAAGATATAGAGCTTAGGTGGTAAGACTGGCCTTGAGGCCAGGGGGCAGGGACAAGGGACTAGGGAGTTGAGCTCCATGAGGTTTGGGGGCTCAGCAAAGAGAAGAAAGGTTTAGTGATAGGAAGGGGTGAGTTCAATGAGGAAAGCACTGCTTATAAAGGGGGTAGGAACCAAAGGGTGTTCTCAGCTTAGCAAGGCAAATGAATGGGCAAGGAGAGGATGGAGAGCCAGGGAATGGGGGTGGGAAGGTTAGGTGTGAATGTCCAAGGAGATGGTGGGTGTTAGGGATGTTTCATAATGATTCAAAGGAAAAAACCAAAATTAATTCATCCCATAGATGTTTGTTTACTGCACACCTCCACATGCCCAGAGCTGCTAGGAGCTGGGAATGTGTAGGTGTAACAACAAAAACCCACCCAGGAATGCGGGAAACAGGGCTGGCTGTGCACTGTGGTGAATGGAGGAGCAATAGAAGGCACTCCCTTACCTAGCCGGCTAGGTGAAGAGGGTGTGCCAGGCAAAGGAATGGCTTGTGCAAAGGCTCTGAGGCACTGAACATCCTAGATGTGCATGGATTTGAAAATAGGGCTTTAGCCTTAGCTGGTTTGGGCCAGTGGATAGAGCATCGACCTGCAGACTGAAGGGTCCCAGGTTCAATTCCAGTCAGGGGCTCATGCCTGGGTTGCAGGCTTGACTCCCAATAGGGGGTGTGCAGGAGGCAGTTGATCAATGATTCTCTCTCACCACTGATGTTTCTATCTTTCAGAGAAAAAGAAATCAATAAAAATATATTTTTTAAAAATAGGGCTTTATTCTGCTGGCAGGGAAAGGGACCACAGAAGGTACGGTCAGATTCCGTTTGATAGGCTCTCTCCAGCTCCTGTGTCTATGATGGGGGTTAATGGGGGGCATGCAGAGGAATAGTCTTGCAGGGCTACAGCTTGGCCAAGGAGATTGGGTGGGCTCAGTGGAGGGTGGAGCTCAGAGAGGGGGTGGCACCTTCTTCCCTTCCTCACACAGCTCTGCCCTCCACTATCCTCTTCTCACTCCTGAAACTCAGTAAGCCCATCTCACTGAGCCAGGAAGGCAAGGAGTAAGTGCCCTCCTCACTTCCTCTGCTGTCTCTCCACCTCCTTTATCCTTGTCCAAAACCCTGCAAGCTGATGTCCCTATAATCAGGTCTTGCCCCATGGTGGCTCAGTGGCCCTGCCTCCTTGAAGAATGGCTTCTGGCCACTGACCTTTCTCCCCAAGGCTTGTCTTCTCCAAGTTACTTATCTTCCTAAAACCAAAACTCTGAGGGTGTTACACCCCTGCCTAAAATCCCTCAATAGTTCCCTATGCCTGCAGAATTAAGACTCAGCTCCTCCACTTCTCCTAAAAGCTTTAGCCTCAGAACGAAAGTCACCTCCCCCAGGCAGCCTCTCTTGACCCTGCCTCCCAGTTAAGTCTGGATGGAGGATTTCTCTGTGTTACTGCAGACCCCATACTTAAAGCCATCGTGGTAGATATCACCATGTGTCATTAATATCTTCTGAAATGTCTTTTTGTCCTGTTAGAAAGAGCTTTGGAAGACAAAGACTTCTCATTTTTGAATGGGAGCTCAGTGAAAGGATGAGGGTCCCCCCAGAATGTAGGGCTGAGGAGGTGCTAAGTGAGACAGAGGCTCAGAGAGGCAGGTATATGAATGGAGCTCAATGAGTGTTTGATAGACAATGTGGGGACAGGGATTGGATAGGAATGGGTGGGTTGGCTAAAGGTCAATGAGAGGTGGAAACTCACCATAACCCAGAGGAGGGATGCCCTTGGTATTGGGGTGGTATCTAGCCTTGGAGGAATTAGATTCAGTAAGTTGGTGGGGGTTAAGTTGGTAGGGGTGGGGATGGCTGTGACAGGGAATGGGGCCTCAGTGAGGGAGTGGCAAGGGCTTCACACTCTCCCGGGAGAAGCATTACTCCTGGTGCCCAAGGTCAACCCTGGGTAGCCCCCTGGGAAGATCCAGCATTCTTTAATCCAGCTGGGAGCTTAGTTTAGACCTTCACTTTTTCTCACCTGGGCCCAAATGCATTCTGAACTAATCTGTTTACCTCCCACCTCAAGCCACCTGCCCTCTGTCGGGCAGCTGGACCTGCTGCTCCCCTGCTTACCCACAGCTCAAGGCAGGTCAAGTGCAGACTCCTCAGCTTGGTGTGTACAAAGAGCTACTTCTGGAGCAGCGTCCCCCTAAAACACTCTGTAGGCCCCAGGCAGTTGTCTGAGCTCTGTCCTGAGCTATTCGTTTTAGCAGCACAACCCTTCTTTTTTTAAAAATATATTTTATTGATTTTTTTACAGAGAGGAAGGGAGAGAGATAGAGAGTTAGAAACATCGATGAGAGAGAGAGACATCGATCAGCCGCCTCCTGCACAAGGGATGTGCCCACAACCGGGATACATGCCCTTGACTGGAATTGAACATGGGACCTTTCAGTCCGCAGGCCGACACTCTATCTACTGTGCCAAACCGGTTTCGGCTACAACCCTTCTTTTTTCATAAGAAAGATCCTCCATGTATAAAATAGATATGCCTCAGTTAAAACCCTGGAGGTCCCCAGAACCCCACTTAGAAACCATTTTTACATCTATGACTCCTAGCTGTATCCCATTTCCTGAGCAAATAGTCTCTGCATCACCTCAAGCCCACACCTGTGCACAAGCTGGCCCCTCGACCTGGAATGCCCTCACTCTCATCCACTCCCCACCCCTTGCCTACAGATCGTCAACTGGTCTTTAAAAACACAACTCAGAGGTACTGGTTCTGGGCCCTCCCAGCTCTCTACCTTCATCCTGTTGTAGCATGGAGACACAAGATTGAGAATGTCCTTTCTTCTTCAGGATCCTTTTCTATGACTAAGGCCGTGCCCCATAGATTGAATGTTGGCGGAATGGCCCGTGAAATGAATGGGCTTCAGTGAGGGAAGAAGGACTAGTGATGGTCAGTGCAAGAGGGGACAAAAGCTCCAGATAGAGGAAGAGGCTGTGAGAAAGGACAGAAGGGGAGGATCAGCTTCTGGAGAAGTCAGGAAGGAATGGGGCTTCATGGGGACAGAACTGAATGAAGGGGCCAAGGAATCTGCTAGGAGAAGGTCTCAGTGAGGGAGGGGCACTCAATGTGAGGGATGGTGAAGGAATGAGGGCTCCATGAGGGGCAAGAAATGTAGGTGGGAAGGTGGTCAGGAGAGGGTGGATGCTAGTGAGGGTGCGTGAACATGTCCTTGATGTGGGAACATGTCCTCAGTAAGTAGAAGAGGAGGACACCCTTTGAGGGTTCATAACTCATAGCTAAAGAATTCTTTGCTCAGCCAGGCGATTTGGCTCAGAAGCTAAGCATTGACCTATGAACCAGGAAGTCACAATTTGTTTCCTGGTCAGGGCACATGCCCAGATTGTGGATTTGATTCCCAGTGTGGGGTGTGCAGGAGGCAGCTGATCAATGATTCTCTCTCATCATGATGTTTCTATCTCTCCCTCTTCCTTCCTCTCTGAAATCAATAAAAATATATTTTAGAAAATAAATTTTTTTTAATGGTTTGGCTCGGTGGATAGAATGTCAGTCTGTGGACTGAAGGGTCCCAAGGCTTTTTTGTTATTTTTTTTTAAATTTATTTTATTGATTTTTTTACAGAGAGGAAGGAAGAGGGATAGAGAGTTGGAAACATCGATGAGAGAGAGACATCGGATCAGCTGCCTCCTGCACACCCCCTATTGAAGATGTGCCCACAACCAAGGTACATGCCCTTTACCGCAATCGAAACTGGGACCCTTCAGTCTGAAGGCTGATGCTCTATCCACTGAGCCAAACCGGTTTTGGTGAGTCCCATGTTTGATTCCGGTCAAGGGCATGTATGTTGGTTTCGGGCATATCCCCAGTAGGGGGCGTGCAGGAGGCAGCTGATAATGTTTCTAACTCTCTCCCTTCCTCTCTGTAAAAAATCAATAAAAAATATTAAAAAAAATAAATTAAAAAGTTTTTTAAAAAAGAACTCTCTGTTCCACTTCTGTCCCTCAATGCAGGGATGCCATCACTCGTACCCAAAATCAGCCACTTCTGTCCTCAAAACTTGTGTGTGACTTCGGATCAGAATGGTATCAGTTGGCTTCTGGGGCCCTATCAACACTCAGTCACGGGATGCTGGACAGAGTCAACAGACTTGAGGCTCATATTCATAGCAAGTTTGCCTCTGCCCCGAAGGCTGCCCAATGCCCTTCAGGAGGCCAGAGAAACCAACACAATTGCTTGGCTCCTCTCTCTTTTCTCCACCACTTCCCTGGACACCCTAGAGCAAAATGGTCCACACACTGTTTATGTAACAATCACATGCCTCCTGAAGTCAACAGAGAGCTGGATATTTCACAAAGGATTCACTACATGTACTCATCATCTCATGCAAGCCTCACTCTATTCCTATACAATGACACCTGTAGCTTAATGGTTATTCTTTAAGCAGTACTGCCCAGCAACATGCACACTCATTTCTCTCCGAGCTCATGTCCCTTAGACTCTCACTGCACCCCAAGTTTTTCCCCTCACCTTACCCCATTCTCATATCTCCCCATCAAGGATATCTGTCACACACCACTTGGTAATAAAAACTGGGTTACTGCTGCCGAGTCTGTGGGACGTGGCTATATCAAAAGCGACATAACTGCTGTATTCAATTGGTCATGGCTGGGGCGGGGCCCTTTCTGATGGCCAGGCCAGTGCTGTTTTTTAGGACAATGTTTAGAACAATAAGTCTGACCTCTGGTTCAGGTGGGTGTGTGGCTCAGTGTGATCATTAGTGCACATCACATGAGCGTGAATGGCTCCACTCATGCCCTTCCTCTCATCTTGGAAATGGAGGATATTATAAACCGCTAAACTGCATCTGGCCCGTGGAGTCCAAAGTGCTGGCTGCGGCAGTTGAGAAGGGAGGAAAAATCAAGGTTTCGATGCTAATTAAACCTAACCGTCTCTAATTGTTTGTTAAGCTAGGGATTTTCAGCTTCACCAGTTCTCTGAGCTTCTGTCCTGGGCTGGGTTCTGCCCTTGGCTGCTCCCATCGACATCCAACCAAACTCCTCTGCCTTTCGACCTTTACTGGCAGCCTGGGTCTCCGGGCCTCGAAAGGGAAGCAAGAAGTGGCTGGGCCAGGCTTCAGAGGAGCTGCCTGGCCATGTGTGTGACCTCTCTGATGGGGATGTTGAAAGACAGACCTTGGGGTCGAGCCTCAGGTCTGTAACACAGGCCTCCACCTCACTCCTGACACAGCTCTCACATGCTGTGGCCACACTAACGGGCTGGTACAGAGCCCCCATCACTGGAAACATTAGGCAGAGGCTAGAGGACCTGCTCTTGTGAACGCCTCAAATGGGACTCTGAGGGGCTCTGTGAGGGACAGTGAGGGCAGCGAGGACAAGTTCAACTTGAGCTCTGTTTTCAAGAAGACTAGGCTCACAGGAAGTAGGTGTGTCCTTCGGACTGTCATCTCTTCCCCTCTCCAAGCCTCGGTTTCCCCGTCTGTACAATGATGGTTTTATTTTACTTTGAGAACCCTTTCTTCCAATGATATCATATGTGGAATCTTACAGGAAGTAGGGAAAAGCAAAGTTGCTCTGGTTGGAAGGGTGATAGGGCCTGACTCCTGCCCACTGGCCTCCCTTTCCATCCCCCAGTGCAACTCTGAGACTCCCCCTGGGCAGGGTTCAACACCATAGGAGTGGACAGTCTCATGAGCTCCCAGCTCCAATGTGCTTGCCCTGTGATCTGGGCAGGGAAGGCTGCTGCCGGCCACCAGGTGGGCAGAACTCCTGACCCAAGGGGGCTGAGGCTGCACTTCAGCCACCACTGAAAGAAAGGGCCCTGAAGTGTCGGTGAGGAAGGAACCAAGCATCCTGGAGCAGAGGGACAAGGGATCATCTCCATGGATACCACACAGAGCTGGTGTTATGATGTCAGAGGGCATAATCCACACACTGGATCCTCACAAGAGAGGGGTTAATCTAGAAAGCAGGGTCTATAAAGGGGGAAATAGACAAAGGGTGTAGTCTACAGAGTGCACAATCTCAACAAATTAATCCACAAACTGGATAAGCCACAAACAGGATAATCTATCGAGTACTCCACACAAGTACAAATCGGCAATAGTCATCACAGAATAAGGCCCTCCAGCCCCCCAAGTAGCCGCCTACCAGGCCCCTAGTTCCAAGGCCCTTCATGGCCCAGCCCCGTTATTACTCACTCCGCCTCTGTCTCTTCCCCTTGATCCCCCGGCTGCCAGCAGTGAGATGCATCCAGCTCAGAATGAGGGCCACCACACACAGCCCAAGCCGCATAGTCACTCGCCAGCTCCAGGCCCCTGGCAGGAGGGGTGGTCTTTGGGGGTGATGGATGGCACAGGACTCTCGCTAATGTCTCTGGGGCTGGGTCAGCAGCAGGAGGCCCAGGCCTGGGCCGTGCCCCAATTCCACCATGATTTCAGCTGAGGAGTCCACTCCTCTACCGGCCCGTAAGGTGGTCCACAGCGCTTTCCTCAAAGGCACTTGGCAGAATTTTTCATTCCAGCCGCGGCACCTCCAAAACCCAACCTGTTGGGGGGGGGGAGGAGAGAGAAGGATTAATTCTGAGGGGCCAGGAGGGTGCTTCCCCACCCCAACTTATGTCCCCTACCATCCTGTTAAGGAGACTATGAGAACTCAGAATGTTTGGACATTATAAGTTGTCTACCCGGCGCCCCTATAAAAGAAATCTGCTCCCTTTGCTGTGTTGCAGAATTCCCTGGCTACTCAAGCAGCTGGAATCAGTGGACCCTCAAATCAAGCTTGTGGGTCACTGGCAACCAGTTGGCCCCACCCTTGCCCAGTACTGGCCAGCTCTGACGGAAAGCCTTTAGGTCTATTCTACGGACCTCATGCTGCAGTTATAACATGTCTCTTGAAGACGAGATCTCTGTCCTTCTGTGAGTGACCCACCAACTTTCTTTTGCTGGTGTTGAGACACCCCTGTGCCTTTCACCTGTCCTGGAGCTACAACACTGGCCCCGACAAGCCAGCAGACTCTGCGAGGCCCTCTGGGCTTGGCGAGAGGAAAGGAAGTAAGGCTTCCCCAGGCCACAGAAACTCTGACACAGCAGGCCTGGCGGGGCTGGCCTTTGTGAGAGGATAAAAGAGGCAGCTATGCCCGCCCTGGTCAGAGACCCAGAGAATGGGGATAATCCTCCAGCCCAGTAAGAGCCAGGTCTCTGGGCTGCTGGCTAGTGATGGGGGCAGGGAGAGCTGGTCCCTCCCCAACAAAATGTGTCTGGGAAGTTGGAGCCCAACCTGGGAGTCGGAGGATGAAACCTCGCTGCACACTCACGGGAACACGTGCTCCCGACGCACAGCAGAGGCCAGCCCAAGCATTGCCCCACACCCACCCACACTCACAGGGGCAGGAGGAAACAGCAAGCCTCCAGGAAGCTGTGTGGATGCCAGGGAAGTGTCACCCTCTCATCCGCGGGTTAGAGATCTCTGGACAAGTCTCAGCCTCTCTGAACCTCAGTCTCCTTCATCTATAAAATGGGGGTAAATATGCCTATTTCACAGGCTTGCTCAGAGAGTTGGCTGAGCTTTCGTTTATAAATGAGAAGTCTGTATAGCTGGCTGGAGTGGAGGTGCCCTGTCCCAATCCTCTCCCCTTGGCCTCTCAGGGAGGCCCCAGCGGAGCCCACCTGCATGGGAGATAAATCATTATCCCACAGGGGAGCTTAGCACCTCCCTCCTCAGCCTCTCCCACCAGCTTTGAAGGCCAGACACACTCAAGTGGTTAAGCTGCCTGTGAGAAGTGTTTACACAAGGCTGATGGATCCCACCTGGTGCTAGGGCCAGCCACCCCCAATGCCTGACAGCTGCCAGCCCCTACCTGCCCCTCCAGCACTCCCTGCACGACCTGCTAAAGCCTTCCCACCCTCCCCAGCCCGCACTACACATTTCCATCCTCTTCAGCTTATCAAACTGGGATCTTCAGTGTCCAAGTATATGGTCCCAGAGGTTGGCCATCCAGCATGGTGATCAAGGGCATAAACTTCAGAGTCAGACTGCCTGGTTTCAAATGTTGGCTCTCCTACTTATTAGCTGTTCTTGGGCTAGCTGATTAACTGGCCTGGGCCTCAGTTTCCTTATTTGCAAGAGGGTTGTTGTGTGTGTTTAATATATATTATTGATTTCAGAGAAGAGAAATGGAGAGAGAGAAACATCAATGATGAGAGAGAGCCATCTCCTGCCCACCCCCTACTGGTGATTGAGCCCTCAACCCAGGCATGTGCCCTTGACCAGAATCGAATCTGGGACCCTACAGTCTGCAGGCCGATGCTCTATCCACTGAGCCAAACTAGCTAGGGCAGTTGTTGTTTTTTTATAGCTTAAATGAGTTAATACATGAAACTGCTTAGAATGGTGCCTGGCACAATACTATTTGTTGTGTTTTCTATGACCAAGACTTTATTTTGTGCCTACATTCCAATGGTCATCTAAGAGTAATATAAACAGTTTTGTATCCTCTAGATACATATCTTAACACTAAGCACTGTTATGCAATTTCCATATTTATATTTATCTCTATCATTGATTGTCTTGGCCCCAAATTGATCACTCAAAGTGATAGGGTTAACCTATAATTGCAGCATTTTTCAAACTGAGGTCTGAGGACCCCAGGCAGATGCACTGGACAGATGCTGAAGGGGAAAGATGACCACACCGGACACACCTGCTGGTAAACCCTGGTCTGGGAGCCTTTCTCTGGCCTCACTGTGGGACCGGGACTCCTGGGGTCTGGGTGCAGAAAAGGCCTCCTCGGACTCTCTGAATCCCCTCTGTCCGTCTTGCACGGAACCTGGCACTTCAGGGTCAGTGCTCAGCAAAGGTTAGCTCCCTTCCTCGCCCTTCCTCTACTTCCCTCTACCTTCTACCCCCACCTCCAATCTCCCAGTCTCAGCTGCAGCCCTTTTTGCCGTGCTCACCCAGTCCTGGCCAGTGAGGACCTTATGGTCTATTTCCACCTGAATCACCATCAAACCAGGATCTCAGCTGGGAAGTAAGGGAGGAGGATCCAGATCTGAATTTCTCTGGAGCAAGGGACACCAGCCTCTGCCACCCATCACTAGACGGGCAGAAATAACCACTCAATATTACCTGATGTTCTGATTTTTTTTTAAGTTGGAAATTCAGAATTTTATGTGAAATCTGATTTAAATAGCTGGGTAGGTCTCAGACTAGGAATTCTGCAACACCCACCCCCTACACACTTACAATGGTCGCGTGCATGTGCGTGCACACTCACAGACAGACACACACACACACACACCCATCAGGACAGGCTGAGAGAGGAGATAGGAGCTGATAACTTTCTTTTAAGTAGCCGCCAGCCTCATTTCTATTAGTATCTCTGTCTGATCCCTCTGGTCCCTTGGGCTACATGGCACAAGCAGTTCATGTTTTTGAGGCCCAGGACTCTGCACAGGCAGAGCCAGCAACGGGAGCTGCTGGCAGTGACAAGGTCTCAGACATCGGTGCAGGTGAGGAAGGGCATTTTGTCTCCGCCAGGGTGGGGGTGAGGGACCCACATTCATCACCTGCCATGGTTCTAGGTCCTTATTTCCTCCTCGGGGAGGACAGGGAAAGCCTTCCTATTTTCCTGGCACCGAGAGGTTAAGGGTCTTGCAGTGACAACCTGCTCAGCGACCAGCCGGTTTGCTATCTACACTGGGGAGCTGGCGGGTGGGGCAAGAGGCTGGGAGCTGGGGAAGGGGGCATGACCCAGCCTGGGGAAGGTGGTGGGAAGGACTGGAGGCAGAGACAGAGCTGGGGCAGGAGATGGAGGAGAGAGATGCACGTGCTAGGTGATTTGGGAAGAGGAGGATGAGAGCTAGGGAAGGGGGCACAGCTGGGGTGGAGTGAGGGCGGGGACTCATCCCACCGTCCCACCACCCCACCGTCCTCCCACCCCACCACCCCACCACCCCACCGAGGGCTGAAATACCTTTCACCTTCTTGCCTGCAACACTATCAGGATAAATTAGTATTCCATCCGGGGCCGGACACAGACCCAAAAATGTAAACCATCCACATCATTTCTCATTGCCCTCCCCGAGACCCGCTACGGGTGGAGAGTTCTGGCCGCCGAGTGGGCTGGCGGTGGAGGCCGAAGAATTGCGGGGCAGCGGGAGGGACCCAGGGCGTGCCTGTGGGACCTGTCGGGATTAGAGTGTCCCCCAGGGCTAAGTCAGGCCGTGCTGTCCCCAGATCGCCCCCCAAAACGGAGAGCAGCGGGGAAGGCTGCTTCTCATCCCTTCATCTCCTCTCCAAGCGTGTAAATCCCCCCTCCAACACACACACACACACACACACACACACACACACACACACGCCCCTCCATCACCCCGGGGAGGCCCGACAGGTGCAGGGGGAGGAGAGGCGGGCCCGAAGTCCCCTGACTGCCCCTCAGCATCCAAGGGTGCTCTCTCTCCAAGCCCGAGAGGCCAGTTCTTAGGAAAACTCCTGCCCCCACACGCACTCGCACCCACAATCCGCCCTTTGCCCCCCCTGGGAGCCCGGGGCAAACGCACAGCCCACCTCTCCCGGCCCAGCCAGGCCATGCGACCCGCAGCGACCTGCCCCGGGCCACGGAGCCGCGCCACCCCGCAGTGCAAGGGGGCGGCCACGCATGCCCCTGCCACGTCGGACCCCGGGCCGAGCTGCGCGGCTGGGGTGGGGGAACCAAGGCCCGAGGGCGGGGGGATCCGCGGTGCCGAGACCGGGAATCACAGCCGCCGGAGGGGGTGGTGTGAACAGGGCTGGCGGACGTGGGGCGCTCAGAACCACCAGTGAGGACGCCCAGGGGGCTGCGGGGTGGAAGGGAGCCGAGGCAGCAACCCGGAGGGGCTGCCCCCTGGCTCGAGGGGTGACATGGGCGGGCGGGGGGCGGCGGGACTTGCAGGAGGGGCTCCAGGTGGTGCCCTCTTCCGCCCTCGCTGACCAGAGAGCAGCCAGAAGTCCGCTCGCTCCCTCTCGCTGTCTGCCCCCCAACTCAACTCGCCTGCGCCCCGACGGGGGAGAGCCCGTGGCGCCCCAGTTCCCGGGGAAGGGGCGCCAGGCAGGAGCTCAGGGCAGCTCAGGGGGGGACTCACCTCGGCGGCGCTGCCAGCCCGGCGGCAGCAGACCCGGGAGGGGCGAGGGCGCGCCCGTTCACCCGCCGCCGCCGCCGCCGCCGCACGACTGTCCCGGGCTCTCGCGCGCGCTCCGCCCGCCGGTTCCCAAGTTGCTCAATCTACGAGCGGCTCACGCCCTCCGGGGGCCAGCGCCCCACCCGGCGCATCGGTCCTCTGGGCGGTTCGGCCCGGCCTCGCTCTCCCCAGTGCCCGGCTCGGCGGTCCACTCCCCGCTCTCCGCCCCAGCCCGTGCTCTCTCCGTCGCGCCTCCTCGGCCGCAGCTCGCAGCCGGGAGGGAATCCCCCCCTGTGCCGTCCCACCCCCGAACCGGCCCCCCTTCCCGGGATCCGCAGGAAAAAACGGACTGGAGCGCCAGGCCCGGGAGTTCGTAGCCCCCCTCCCGCACGCCCTTGCCCCGCAGCTGGGGCGCAGGGCTGGCCGCCGCGCGCGCGCGCTCTGGACCCTGGCGCAGCCCCTCTGCCCTCGCTCCTCCGGTCGCCCCGGCCCCGCACCCCGGGGATTCCACACTCCCGAGCAGTAGCTGCAGTTCTAGGCATCCTGGGGGGGGGGCAGAACAGGGCCGAGGAGCCTCTAGAAAACCTCAGTTTCCCTATCAGGATCCTGGAAAGTGACAGGGAACCACCAGCGCCACAGGGTCTGTAGTCCTGGCCACGCCCTCCTCCTCTCGGGGTCAGGTGTTCCAGAGCATCTTCCCAGTTCAGAGAAAACACGAGGAGGCTCTGGGATCCCTAGAAGCCCGGGGAGGACACTTCCACACGAAACTGGTGTAGGAGACTGAGGGAGACTTGGAAGAAGGAGAACCTGGATTCAAATTCCTGCTCCATCGGTCACCGGCTGTGTGGCCATGCTGCAGTTGCTCAGCCTCTCTGAGCCTCAGGGTTGTCATCTGTTGTGAGATGTCAATGAGACTAAGGCTTCAGCCCTCTGGTAAACGGTAGGGGCCCTTTAAAAGTTTGCGAATGAGACCTGCAGGGCTGCAGACACCTGCTGATGGTGTGGAAGTCAAGCCTGGAGAAGGGAGGCAGGTGAGACTCACTCTCAGGGTGGCTCCCCGCTGCTGCTCTCCAGCTTCCCTGGGTCAGTGGTCGGCAAACTCATTAGTCCACAGAGCCAAATATCAACAGTCCAACCACTGAAATTTCTTTTGAGAGCCAATTTTTTTTTAAACGTAAACTTCTTCTCACACCACTTCTTCAAAATAGACTCGCCCAGGCCGTGGTATTTTGTGGAAGAGCCACACTCAAGGGGCCAAAGAGCCGCATGTGGCTCGCGAGCCGCCGACGTTTGCTGACCACGGCACTATGTAGGGTAAAGGAAAATGGGCTACAACTGTAGTAAGCGGGAGTGAGTTAGAGCAGAAAAGCTATACTGATTGTGGGGGTGGGGTGGGGGGTGGGTAATGAAGACAGGCTGTGGAATCTCCTCCTCGGGGAGAGGAGAGGAGCGGGCAACCCCGAGGACTGGGAAAAGAGCACCGTGTCTTTTACAATGCCAGGGGAACGGATGGAAGGACCCCTCCTGTGTCCGGGATGGCCGGGGAACCAGGATGGTGGATGGCCAGAGAAAGTGGAGCAGTTGAGCCCCAAATGTCCCACGTCTGGGCTCAGTTAGCCAGAGCATTGCCAAGTTTGCAGGAGGCAAACAGCCACTTCCGAGTTGGTCCTGGGCCCCCTCCAACCCCCTCTCCAGCCCCTCCCCGCTCCCCTCTGCCCTGAGCCTTCCCTATGTCTCACTGGCCCTTGGCTCTGCTCCTTGCCTAATCAAACAGCCCCAAATGCTGAAAACTCAGTGTTTATTTTATTTTATTTTTTTACACACTTGCATAACTCCCCTACAAGCCACGCCAGGCGTTGGGCTTTTTGTTTGGTTTTATTTTGTTGCATTCAGGGAAAAAGAGAGAGAGAGAAAGAGAAGAGAAGGAATAACACAAACCACCCAGCCCTAGAAGCCTTCTTAGGCCAGGCAGTGGGCTCGGGTTTCCTGCCGGAGGAAAAGTCTGTGGGAGCTGGGGTGGGGGTGGAGGGCGCGCTATGAGGCTAGGCTCAGGAATGAGTGAGAAAGGGAAGAAAGCCACCTGGATCCAAGAAGATAATGAATTAGAACCATGTGACAACAATGGAGGAATAATAAAGAGCATTTCTTGTGCACCTAATACATGCCAGGCACTGCGCTTGCATATATAGTGTTGCCTAATTTTGCAACCATTTTTCCTTCTTTCTTCTTTTTTTTCTTTTTCTTATAAATGTGAATTCTGAGCCTCAGAGAGGTCAAGTCATTTGCTCAGAAACACATGACCTGAAAGTGGCTAGCCCAGTTCCCATCACGCCAAGTGACATGTCATTTCCCCGGGAGAATGATGCTGCCTTTAGTTTGGATGGCTGTTCGTTCTGCCTAGAAATGCTGTTTCCCTCTGAGCCTCCTCTCGTCCTCCTTCAAAATGCCCCCAGGAAGTGTCATCCAGCCACCTTGCACATCAGCTTCTGGACCTTATAGAGACTGTACATCTGTCACCACTGGCCTGCAATCGTCCCTCCCACTGCATTGTGAGCCCCTTAAAGGCAAGGACTGTATCTGATGTATCCATATGACCCCAGCATCAGGGACATACTTATGTGATGTTGAGTGAACTGAACCCCAAGGCTGCCAGGACTGGACCTTCTGTAAATCCTTCAAGCTTATTTGGATGATGTTCCAAGTCCCTATCACTACTCACCCAGGACAAGGTCAACATTCTCATGAGACAAGAGGTCAGTGGACTGGACCAGGGCAGTAGCTCCCAGAGATCGTTCAAGTTTGTAGACTTACTGTCATCCCTTACCAGGCAAAAACTATTCTACCACTGGCACTGTCCATGCAGCTAAGTAATAGAGGATCAACTCAAATTAGCTCAGATAGCAGGGTGGTTTATTATCTCATGTATTGAGAAGGGCCGAGGTAGGAAGTTCTGCAACCACATCAGATTCTTTTTTAAAATATATATGTATTATTATTTTTACAGAGAGGAAGGGAGGGATAGAGAGTCAGAAACATTGATGAGAGAGAAACATCGATCAGCTGCCTCCTGCACACCCACTACTGGGGATGTGCCCACAACCAAGGTACATGCCTTTGACTGGAATCGAAACTGGGACCCTTCAGTTCCCAGGCCGACACTCTATCCACTGAATCAAACCGGCTTGGGCCACATCAGATTCTTTCCTGTATTTTTATTCTATCATCTCAGTATACTGGCTACTATCCTCGCGATCCCAAGATGATTGCAGAGGGTCCAGGCACTATATCTTTACCAACCAAGTCCAACAACAAGTCCAACTGTCCCTTTTAAATAGATAACTGCACTTTAAAATGGTTAAAGTAGTAAATTTTGTCTTATGTACATTTTACCATAATTTTTAAAAAATTTAAGGAGCTATCTGGATTACATACCCGCTAATGAAGCCATCACAGACAAGAGGGATGATGCCACCAAGATTAGCTTAGTCCAGTCAGGGTTCACCTGCATTGTGTAGGAAAAGGTGTTCACAGGCAAAAGAAGGGGAGAGAGGCCTTGGGGTAGGCAACCAACAGTGTTTGTGGTCATCACTGTCACTCAAAGAAAAGTTGACTTCATTATTGTCCATTTCCTGCAGACTCTCCTGCAAACCTTGGTCTCCATGGCCCGTTGGTCCCTGAGATATGGCAGTTGTCTCTTATGGAGGCAATATAGGATAGTTGGTAAATGCATGGACACTAGAACTGTCCCTGTCTGAATTCAACAGCCATTTCTACCCTGACAATGTCCTCAGGCAAGTCTTTGCCTCAGTTTCCTCACCTGTAAAACAGACATGGTCACAATACCCACCCACCACAGTTCTTGTGAGGGTAACACAGGCCATGCATTTAAAAAGCTTACACAGCCCTGACTGGTTTGGCTCAGTGGATAGAGCATCGGCCTGTGGACTGAAGGGTCCCAGGGTTTGATTCCAGTCAGGGGCATGTACCTTGGTTTCAGGCATGTCCTTAGTGGGGAGTTTGCAGGAGGCAGCTGATCAATGTTTCTAACTCTCTAACCCTCTCCCTTCCTCTCTTAAAAAAACAACAACAATGAAAGATATTTTTTAAAAAAGCTTACACAGTGCTAGGAATTAATGCCCCAGGAAGTGTCATCCAGCTTGCACATCAGCCTCGGAAGCAGTTAGTACACGCTGGCTAGTGGGAGAGAAGATTTAGGAGACAAGGTAGATGAGGCAGAGAGATGGCGCAAAGGAAGGGGCAATCCTTGAGGGAGTCAGAGAAGCTTCTCCAAAGAGGAGATGCTTGAAAGACCTGTTGGCGTTTCCAGGTGTGTGTGATGAAAGGCATTCCCGGCACAGGAAGTGAGTACAAAGGCCCAGAGGATGCAGATGCAGCACGGGAGCCTTGGAGCTGGCAGTAGCTCTGGTTGGTGGGGACTGAAAATGACAGGTGGGAAGAGGGCAGCAGCTGAGATCCTTCCAGAAGGCCTCAGACACCAGGCTAAAGAGTAGAGACTTTACCTGGAGGGTCGTGGGCAACCTGCTGGGGGTGATGAGGTAGGTGAGAGGCAGGATTGGAGTTGTGCTTTAGAAAGAGTGCCTGGCAGCTCTGGTGAAGGCTGAATTTGATGGGGAGAGAATGAAGGGAGTGGGGAGTGCCAGGGAGAGAGGGTAAGGGGGTCATTTGCAAGAACACTGCTCTTCCCCTGTCCTTTTGCAGTCTCCCAGCTGTGTCAGCTGGGAACCCACTGCACCCTAAACACCCTCCCAGCTTCTCCACCTTGTGTGACCGAAGGAGCTTGAGCTCCTCTAACACACACCTGGGGAGCAGCCCTCACCCAGAAGCCACTCACTCTCTCATAGGAGGAGTGAGCACCTTTCCCCCTCACCCTCCCTCAGTGGCCCTCCCTTCACCATCCTGCTGATACCGCCCTCCTCTTCTCACCTTTGGGCTTTGGGACCTGCCAAGTGGCCTTGGGTACCTCCTTTGCTCCCACAGGACTTTGGCATCTGTTGCAAGGTCCTCTTCTCCATCGTGGGCTCCAGCATCAGCCTGGGGACCTCATTCTCCATTCAGCTCCGCTCCCAACACCGCCGATATTCCCATCTACTCAGCCTTCCAATCACATGGCCTTGGCCTTACCCAAAGTGCTCCATCCCTAGCCCTAGACAGTTTGGCTCAGTGGATAGGGCATCAGCCTGTGGACTCAAGGGTCCCAGGTTCCATTCTGGTCAAAGGCATGTACCTTGGTTGCAGGCACATACCCAGTGGGGGATGTGCAGGAGGCAGCTGATCGATGTTTCTCTCTCATCGATGTTTCTAACTATCTATCCCTCTCTCTTCCTCCCTGTAAGAAATCAATATAATTATATATAGAGATATCAAGATTTGAAAAAACAAACTAACAAAGTCCTCCATCCCTGAATTCGTAGACTCTAAGACCCTCCTCCCCCCAAATCTCAGACCCCAAATGCCCACCAGGATTTCCTTTTGTTCCCAGCCTCTGCTCTCTTCCTCCCAGTTCAGATTCTTGACATTTCGATCACCCGATAATGATTT
Organism: Lasiurus borealis; assembly: GCA_004026805.1. Taxonomy (NCBI): domain Eukaryota; kingdom Metazoa; phylum Chordata; class Mammalia; order Chiroptera; family Vespertilionidae; genus Lasiurus; species Lasiurus borealis. The sequence continues at coordinate 12,283 of PVJN01003786.1, read as the reverse complement.
CCACACTGGCCTTTCCTCAACATCTCAACTACCCTGCCAACCCTCTGCCTCTTCCTGCTGAGTTCTGCAAGAGAATCCTCCAGCTACCTGGGACGGTGCCACTGCGAATTCACAGCCAGCCTCCACTGGGCCCTCAGCCACTGGTGTTGATCCCTCAAGCCACCCGGGCCCCACCCTCATCAAGACAGCTAAGACAGCCAAGAGTGACTCCTTCAATTTCCTGCCCCTAAAACCAAACTCGTGATCCCTCCTCAGAACCTCTTTCTCCCCAGATTTCCCCCTTCTTGGTAAACAACAGTGAACCTGATAAACAGGAAACTGGGAGTTGTTTTTCATTCTTCCCCCTCTCACCTCCCACATCCACTCCATTGGCAAATTCTGTTGGACCTACCTCCACACCATTTTGCAAACCCATCTACTGCTGAACCTCACTGCTCCCGCTTTAAACCATCTTCCCTGCTTACCTGGGTCATTGCAAGAGTCCCTAACTGGTTCCCCCACTTCTACTCTAGCCCTCACCAACACAGTAGCCAGGGAAAACTTTAAAAATTATAAAAAGGGTTCCATCACTCACTCCCTGCTTAAACCTTCCAGTGATTTTCCATTGCACTTAGATTGAAATCCAAACACCATCCCTTATAAGGCCACATCCCTACGGCTTCATTTATTACCTCCCTCAGCTCTAGTCTTACTGGGTTTCTTTCAATTACCTCCCTCAGCTCCAGTCTTCCTGGGCTTCTTTCAATTCTTTGAGCACTCAGAACTCTTTCTCAACCCAGGGCCTTTGCACAGGTCATCCGCCAGCTCGCTCTTCCCGTCGCTCTCCATGGGGGCAGTTTCTTTTCTTCCTTCCAATTTCAGCTTCTACATCATTTTATCAGAAGGGCCTTCCCTGACCTCTGCTTTGCCTAAGTAGTTCCCCACCTTTCCCTATCACAGCTGCCTTTCCGTTTCCTCAGACGTTGTGTTTTGTCATCGCTTATTTGTTTGCTCTCCTCCTGGACTCGAGTTCCCAATGTCTGCTTGAGAGAGTCCATCCTTCACCATCCATTGCTAAGGTCACCAACAACCTCCTACTCACTATGTCCTGTAACTCCTTTGTCTTTCCTCTTTCTCTGTATCTCTGCAACTCCTGACATCCCCTCCTCAAAATGCTTTTCTCCATCGTCTGATTCCCATGCCTTGTCCCTCTGCCTCTCTTTCTTCTTGGCCCTTAACTGTTGGCGAGCTCAAAGTTATTTCTGGCCTTCTACCTTTCTCTTCAACCATGAACTAATATAGATAAAAAGTACAAGGTCTAATAGTAAGAAAATTAAGTGTAATGGTTAATTTTATGTTTCGATTTGGTGAGGCCATGGTACAGACATTATTCTAGAAGTTTCTATGAAAGTACTTTTTATTTTTATAATTTTTTTGAAATACACTTTTATTGATTTCAGAGAGGAGAGGAGAGGGGGAGAGAGAGAAACATCAATGATGAAAGAGAATCTTTGATTGGCTGCCTCCTGCATGCCCTCTACTGGGGATTGAGCTTGCAACCCTGACATATGTCCGTGACTGAAATCAAACCCAGGACCCTTCAGTTTGCAGGTTGGCACTGAGCCAAACCATCGGAGGCTGAAGGTATTTTTTTAGATGAGATTACTATTTAAATTGGTGGACTTCAAGTAAAACAGATTACCGTCCAAAATGTGGGTGGGCCTTTTCCAACCAGTTGAAGGCCTTAATATAATACAGACTGACCTGGGGGGTTAGGGTATGCATGGGAGTGGGTAGAGGGGGACAATGGGAAGATTGTACACATGTAATACATTAATTAAAAAAAAAAAAACAGACTGACCTCCTCTGAGGAAAAGGAAATTCTGCCAGAAGATGGCTTTTGGGCTCAAATGCAATGCCAGCTCTTCTCTAGGTCTCCAGCCTACTGGCCTGCCCTGCAGATTTCGGATTTCCTAAGCCTCTACCATCATTTGAGCCAGTTCCTTAAAATCTGCACACACTATTTATTCCGTTTCTCTGGAGAATTCTAATACAGTGTTACCTAAATGTTAACTAAAAATCTCCTAAGCTCTTTCCCTTCAGGAGATTTTCTCACAGACACAAACATGTTGGGCCTGACAGGACATCCAGATTCTAGCCCCAGACCTGCTGGCTGGATGATCCTATCCAAGTACCTTGATGTTTCTAAACTTGTTTCTCCCCGACTCTTTCCCATCTCAATAACAGCATCTCTAGCCACCCAACTGCTCAAGGTGAAACCCAAGAGTTTTTGCTTGGTTGGCATCTTGCCTTTGCTTCCTACCTTTGACCTATCAGCCAGCTGTTTCTCTTCTGCCTCCAGAGGCGCAAAGTGAATTGGGTTCCATCCAACTCCTTGCATCACGCTGATCCAAACATCTTCATCGCCTGCCTGGTCTCCTGGCTTCCCTTCTGCATCCACAAAATTACTCTGATTTTTAAAAAAATATAAATCATATCATAGCGCTTATGTTAGTCTCCTGTTGCTGCTGTGACAAATTACCACAAACGCCATGGCTTAAAATAACACAAATTTTATCATCTTCCTGTTCTAGATGTCAAAAGTCTGCAATGGCGGGCGGAGGCTGGGATAAAGAAAACAAAAGTCTGCAATGGGCCCTACCCTGTTGGGCTCAGTGGATAGATCATCCATCAGCCTGCAGTCTATGTCAAATCCTCAGTGATGTGCTTGACTTATTGGCTACAAAGAAATGGTTATTATTTTTATTATCTCATTTACTCCTTAAAGTAACCTGATAAGACAGAAGGTATTATTCCCACTGGGAAAAGGAGGAAACTGCCTTTCTCTCCCTATCCCTTCCTCTCTGAAATATATATATATTTTTAAAGTCTACAGTGGTTATGAGAGCTGCTTGCCTTCTGGAGGCTCTGAGGAAGACCTGTTTCTTTGCCTTTCCACATTCTAGAAATCACCCACATCCCTTGGCTGATGGCCCCATCCTAGTATCACTTGACTTTTGCTTCTATCATCACACCTCCTCTTGCCTGATCCACCTGCCTCCCTTTTTTAAGCACCCTTGTGATTATATCAGGCCCACCTGGATGATCCAGGGTCATGCCTCCATCTCAAGATCCTTAATCACACCTGCAAAATCCTTTTTGCCATATTTACAAGGTTTGGTGATTCAGATGTAGATATCCTTGGGAGACTCTTTAGCAAAACACTCTTAAATCCTACCGCTATACCTAAAATTAAACATTTCTTGATTCTCAAAACCCTCGATGGCCTGCTCCTGCTTGTCTACTCTGTCTGTGCTGGTCCCCTCACTGTCCCCTGAGTGCACCAAACCCAATCCTGCCAGAAAACCTTTCTCTTGTTTTTCCTTCTTTTTTTTTTTTAATATATATTTTATTGATTTTTCACAGAGAGGAAGGGAGAGAGATAGCCAGAAACATTGATGAGAGAGAGGCATCGATCAGCCGCCTCCTGCACGCCCCCTACTGGGAATGCGCCCGCAACCAGAGACATGCCCTAGACCAGAATCGAACCTAGGACCTTTCAATCCCCAGGCCGACGCTCTATCCACTGAACCAAATCGGTTTCAGCTTCTTTTTTATTTTTATTTATTAAAATGGGGTGACATTGGTCAACATGAGTATGTAGGTTTCAGGTATGAGTTTCAATGTTACAATATCTGTATATTGCACCTCTACAAGCAGCGGCTCTACAGTAGTGGTTCTCAACCTGTGGGTCACCTAAGACCATCGGAAAACACAGATATCTACATTACGATTTATAGCAATAGCAAAATTACAGTCATGAAGTAGCAATGAAAATAATTTTATGGTTGGGGGTCACCACAACATGAGGAACTATATCAAAGGGTCGAGGCATTAGGAAGGTTGAGAACCACTGCTTTAGAATAATACAGGCATCTTCAAAGCTGGGGCTTTGTCTCTCCATATCCCAAGGATTGGAACTCAACTCATAGTAGTGCTGAATGTATCAGTGAGCCTCAGTTTCCTCTATTTTCCAGTGGGTATAATACCTTCTGTCTTATCAGGTTACTTTAAGGAGTAAAGGAGATAATAAAAATAATAACCATTTCTTTGTAGCCAATAAGTCAAGCTAAGAACTTAACAAACTTAAGGTAGAATGTTCATGGGTCTTAAAAAATATATGTTTTTATCGGTGATAGAGAGGGGGGAAAGGAGAGACAGAGATATATAGAGAGAAAGATTGATATGAGAGAAAAACATCTATCAGTTGCCTCCTGCAAACACCCTGACTGAGAACCTAGCCAACAACCTGGGTATGTGCCCTGAACGAATTCAAACTGGCGACCTTTCTGTGCATGGGATGATGCTCAATCAACTGAACCACATCAACCAACTGCCTCCACATCTTAAGTCAAGATCTTTGGTGGCCAAAATAAACCCAGCTGAAGGGAAAGAGATTTTTTTGGAATGCTACAACCCATAATCCAATAAGGATCCAGGAAAGTAACAAAAAATGTAGGAGAGATGGGCTGCTCCCTGGAGCACAAAAGGTGAGTTGTCCTCCATCCCTCCCTTATCACCACGTCTGTTTCTGCATTTGTGCCTTCTCTCTGAAGACCAGCTTCTTCTTTTTCCACAAGGCTACTCGTGGCCCAATGCAGCCTCAACTCTGTGACTGTACATTGTGACTGCCCACTAGCCACTTCTGCATTTTTATTTTGTTTTTTATTTTATTTTATTGATTTTTTTTTTTTACAGAGATGAAGGGAGAGGGAGAGAGAGTTAGAAACATTGATGAGAGAGAAACGTCAATCAGCTACCTCCTGCACACCCCACACTGGAGATGTGCCCGCAACCAAGATACATGCTCTTAACCAGAATCAGACCCTTGAGTCTGCAGGCTGATGCTCTATGCACTGAGCCAAACCAGTTAGTTCTGCATTTTTAAATTAGACATAATGTCATTGCATACTTAATAGAATACCTTGTAGTGTAAACATAACTTTCATATGTGCCAGGAAATCAAACATTTTGTGTGACTTGCTGTACTGAGATGTTCACTTTATTGCAGAGGTCTGGAGCCAAACCCACAACATCTCTGAGGTGCGCCTGTACCTGCTGTTTCTCCTAGTGTTCGCCACAAGGAACGCTGTCCTTGTACAGACAAGGAAACAGGGCTCGGCCAGGTAGGCAGCCCCCCTGTCATGGCCACTAATGACACACTCTGCATTGGGATTCCCATCTGTGCCAGCCACCACCTGCCTCCAGGTGTCAGTCAGCGCTGTAGACTCGGCTGCGTTTTGCATTGTGCATTGTGCGTTGCTGGTGTGAGTGCCTTTAGGCCTCTGCAGCTCTATTGCCAACCTGCTTTCCAGCCCCAGGACGGAGCCTGAGAAACACTGAATTGATGGATGAAAAAGCTGCAGTGTTTGAGGTCGTCTCTTCATGAGGATGCTATCGACAACAGGGAGTCTCTTCTGAGAAAAATAACTCTGCTATTGAACGATGGGCAGAAATGTTATCATCGCTTTACGAGTAACTTACCTCTCTTGGACCATTGGTAAAACGGAATATATTTTACAAAACGTCTACCACTAAACACAATTTATCTCTGCTGGCTTTTGATATCTCTATCATTTGCCCAGGAATCTACTGGCGTCTTGGTGGGGTTTTCCCCCTTAAGTTGTGTGAAATGGTTATGCGGCCAGAGTTGTAATTATTTGCTTGTCATATCCATCTCTGCTCCTTCCCCAGCGGGTTGTTGCCTGGGCCCTCACTTGTAAGGAGACTCCTGAGCAAGCGTCCATTCTCCTGGCCAGACCCCGAGTCTCAGGCTGCAGGCAGCTGGCCTCAGACTCTTCCTGGATCTCTCAGATCCTCGGAGGGACCCGAGCACAAAGCAGGTTTCAAATAAATCGTTCTTCGGGTCGGCACGACATTTCATGTGCTTGCTGGACACTCTCCCTGCTTGTGACCAGAAGCTCCCCCACAGGGAAGGTGTTACCGTTTCCAGCGCTCTGATGCGGAAACTGATGGGGCAGGTCAAGGAGTCAGGCAGGAAGTCTTAGGATAAGTCTGAGTCTGTTCATGGCGACGTGTGTGTCAGTGGGTCCTCTGGACCCACTCAGAAGTGAAGTGGACAGAGCGACAGCTTTACAGCAAACAGGCCCAGATTTGCAATTTACTTGGCTGTGCGACCTTGAGCAAGTTACATGACCTTTCTGGTCCTCAGATGAAGATAATATAACATGGAGATAATAGTTATGCTGGCTACATAGAGTTATGAGGGAATGTCAGGTACATTTCACTTAGTGGACATGTATTTATTGAGTGCCTACCATGTCCAGGCATGGTCCTGGAGTTACACCAATGAATAAAACAGAAAAATCTCTGCCCTCCTGGAGTTACGTTCTGGTACACACATACTGACATGTATATTGTCCTGATGCAATGCCTGGCACACTGTAGGTGCTCAATAAATGTTGACTCTTTATCCTCTCCTCCACCTGCTATTACTTCCCGGGTAAGGATCAAGGCAAGAGCCCCTCTCCTCACCCCCTTTCCTCCTCCAAGTTCTTGACCCCAGCCCACAGACCTGCAGCCCCAACCCCATTCTTCAAGGACAGGAATGGGGTGGGCACACGACCGCAAACCGCACAGAGGTGCCAGAGTTAAAAGCAGAGCACTAGCCAGTGCTGCCCCGGGCCTTCGAATAGGGACAGGAAGAAGGTTTGTGTCCTAAACGCTGCTCTTTGGCTGGGAGGAAAGATCCCATCAGAGGGCACTGGGCAGCTCCACGCACCATCAGTGCCGCCTGCCACCAGCAGCACCGACTTCCCCAGGGCCGGTGGGCTGTAGGCTGTGGATTTCCCAGGAAAACTGGGAAGGCCAGGGAAGGCTCCCTCCTCATCCAGGAAGGATCCAAATGGGAGAATTAATGAAAGGAGGGGACTCCCAAGGGTGCCGCCTGCCCTGAAGTGGGGACAAGGCACCCGGCTGCAGCCGTCCCCGGCACCAGGCCTTGGTGGCCACCATTCCGTGGGTTCTCACCACAAAACCTGTATCTCCCATTTGTGGGGAAGCATCACAGAGCAAGTCAACAGTAAGAGCTCGGCCTGTTCTGACTCGGGACCAGAGGAGAGAAGGAGGAGGCTGCCGTTTGGCCTGTGAGCCCAGATCTCGAGCAGAGAAGGGAGGGGAGCTGGGAACTGGGTTCCCCAGGGCAGTGGGGCTCTGACCGAGGCCCCCCAACACACACATGTGCTGAGCCGGCTGCCAGGGAAGGTGTGCCCCAGCTGGCCTGGGATCGCTGAGATCTAACAAGGAAGATCCCTCCTCCCACCTGCTGCGGGGTCGGAGTTGGGGGAGAAGTGCCGTGACCCACGATACATGGTTATCGACACAGACACTTGAGGGCCAGCTGGGGGAGCAGAGGTGGCATGCTGGGCCCTGACACCCATCCCTGGCTCCCTGTTCTCAGAGCTCTTCAGCTCACAGCAGCCCTCCACCATGCTTTCTACTGGGGGTAGGGAGCCCAGGGGAGGGCTCTGTTAAGCCTGCCTGGAGCACCCCAATCAGGAAGGTCCTGGGTTGGTCTGACAAGCCATGATGGGAGCCACCTGTGGTTGGTGTGACCTGGGAGAGACGAGGGGACAGAGAAAGGGGCTCTTGTTTCCAAGGCCCCGGCCTAGGTCTGGGGCTGGGGGAGAAGTGCCCACCCAGGGCCTCTGGGCAGAGGAGTCATCATCACCTTGACCTTCCTGATTCACCCACCCCCACACAGAGCCCCTCTTTCGCTCAGAGCTGCTCAGGAGTTCCCCCCATAGGTGAGGTGACCGAGGTGGGCGCTCCAGAAATTATGTGAGGGGTTCACCATCTCCCGCCCTCCCCACCCCGGACCCCACCCGGAGAAGCTGGGAGGAGACTGAGCTCCTTCATGCCCATCCCAGCAAGTCCAGCTCTTGTCCCAGGAACGCCCACTAACCTGCTCGCTCCCCACTCAGCCTCAGCCCCTGCCCCTAGACATTGCAGTGTGGGGAGCTGGGTGTGAATGTGCGAATGAGCTGAGAGAAGGGCAGTGCAAGTAGAAGTGTGCACTGTGGTGTGTGCATGTGAAACGGGAGGTTTGCTTCTGAGTGTGTGTGCCTCTGTCTGCTTGTGTGTGTCGGACTGGGTTCCTGAGCACACATGCATGTGCAGCTGTGCACATCCGTGGGGGGGGGGGGGGCGCGCATCACAGAACCTCAAGTTTCCCAGGGACCCAGAGATCTTTCAGTCCCGTCCTGTGCCCAGGTATTTAGTGCAGGAGCAAATATGGACGTGGGTGCTCCTGTTTGGGGTGTTCCAGGGGAAGGGGGGATAGTGACAGTAACTGGCAGGTGCTGGGCCAGGTCTTACACACAAGATCTTAACCAGCACGATGGCCCCATGAGGTAAGGAAGGAGATAACTAAGGAACTGAGGCTCAGGGAACCAGACCAAGGTCACAGGATTCAGAGGGTCTGTGTCTAGACCGGAACCCCGTCTCCAGGCCACCCTCTGATGCTGCAAGGCTCACCTGTGGCCCGTCAGTTGTTCGGATAGTGGAGGACCTGGAGAAGGGGTTATGAGCCCCCACATGGGAACAGAGAAGGAGGTGTGTAGGCACGACGCTATGCATGCTGGGTTGCGTGTGTCAGGTAGGTGAATAGACATACCTCCGAGATATTGCGAGCCCAGTTCCTGATCACCACAATCAAGCAAGAAGTAAGCATAGCAATAAAACGAGTTCTAACCTTCTGCTGGGGAGTTTGCCTTCAATTTGTAAAACACGCAACATCTGTGAAACAGGATAGGGCAACATGCAATAAAACAAAGTGTGCCTGCGTTAGGGTTTGAGCATTTGTGGAAGCCAAGGCAACTTTGGGAGTGTGTGCACCCATGTGTGCACCCATGTGTGGGTGAGGATAAGGAGCGAATTGTGAGGGTCTGTTAGGGGACGTGCTGGAAAGGTTGGGCAAGAGGGAGGGGGAGAGAGGGAGGAGGGAAAAGAGTGAGAGGGACAGGGGGAGAGGGAGAGAGGGGAGACAGGGATGTGCGAGTCCATGTATTGGACTGATGGTGTGCGAAATGCATCGAGTTGTCCTTTCTTCTTTCTTTTCTGACTTCAACCAGGAACAGATGTCTGAGCAGGCTAACGAATTGGAAACATCTGAAACAACTGTGCGAGCTAAAGTATAATAAATAGACCTTTCATCACATTCCCTGGAAGGGGGTCGCTGGGGACAGGCCAGGGAGTATTGAGAGGGGCTGGGGGTTGAGTGGCCTGAGGATAGGAGGGTGGGAGGACAGACAGACCGGCCCCTCTCCGGGGAAAGACAGATGGCCCCGGGAGGATGGGCAGCCAGACATGCCCTCAGCCCCTCCCAGCCTCCGCAGGCCTCAGTGTTCCTATCTGTGCAGTGGGCTTGGTGTTCCTCCCGGGGTCTGAGACCTGACTCCCTAAGGAAGAGAAGCCTTTTTAGCTTGAAAACGGGCCGACAGTTGGCCAGACTTGGAGCTGAGGGCCATAGGCCAGGCCTGAGCAGCCCTCAGACACAGCAATCCTTGCCTGGTCCCCGCACCCCCACCAGCACACACGAGTCCTCCTCCCAGATGTCAGTTTTCCAAAGGAAGACACACTATCCTTCCTGTCCCCAGATGTGCGGTTTGAAGGGTCTGGTGGAGGCAGGCAGGGGCCTCGAGAGGGGTGTTGGACATGGGTGTGCTGGCAGGCCTCCCCCCTCCCACAGCAGGGCCTCAGCCCAGGCCCACAGCTCCGCAGCTGCAGACACTGAGAACGGCCCGGGGAGCGGAGGCAGAGGCCTCGCTCTGACAGAAGCCAGACGCAGCGCCCAGGAATTCCAGGGAGGGAGAGGTGGGCAGAGGTGGGCGAGGGAGCCAGGGTCTCCAGTCCAGGCCAGGGAGAAGCTGGGTGCGGGAGGTCGACCACAGGCTCGGGATGGACAGGGTCCCCCAGAAATTTAGGCTCCGGGAATTTTGATCTCAGGGGCCCTGGGGGCTGCATCTCACGGGAGAGGGCCTGGAGGTGCCCCCAGCCTCCTGCCAGTGCACCATGGGTTTCGCTCAGGAGTGCTCTCCGGTAGCAGCGAAGAAACAGACCCCTGTCCCCCAAGTCAGAGGAAGGAGAAGCTAGAGGGTCCTGACTGCACCACTGACCCACGAGCTGTGCGACTTTGGTCGCCTCTGCCAGCTGCCGCCTCAGGGTCTCTGTGAAATGGAAGTACTTTGCCCAGCTCACAAGGTCGCCACAAAGATTTGGTGGGATGGAATGTGAACGTCCACGGCAGGAGGGAGAGAGAGATCAACACTGCGTTCAAGGACTACGACCCAGGTTTGTTCTGGACCAGACTCTGAGCTGTAACAGCGGCCTACACAGCCTGCCCTCTGGGCCACTGGCACGTGCGGCTCCCTCTGCCTACAACTTCCTCCGTCCTGCTCAGGAAGTGTGACCTGAATGTGGGGGGGATAAGAGACCTTCAGGTCTCACCTTGATTGTCCCTGCCTCCGGAGGCCCCTCCCAGTCCCCTGCCCAGGTGAGGACTCCTGCCTGGTCCTTCCCCGAAGATCCTGCTTCCCCCATGGTATTGTGAATACTTGACCAAGGATGACACCCCATCCTATCCCCAGCCCCTAAGACTGGGAGCTCCATTGTGTCCACCTTACTCACTGCGGGGGGCCCAGTGCCTATTAGCGTCCGGCATGTGGCTCTACATTTTTTAAAGCTAACATTTACGTGGTACTCACTCTGTGCCAGGTGATGCTCTGTGACCTTCACATATAATAACTCGTTGGATCTTGCCCTGCTGGAGGAAGGTACTATTATTCTCCATCTCCTAGAGAAGATAATTAATGGCCCCAGGGTGTGCATCTAGTGACGAGTGATTGAGGGAATGAATGAATGACATAAAACAAGGTCACCGTGTAGGAGGCAGAGAATTAGTAACAATACAGAGCAACCAGTCGCAGTCCAGGAGCCGTGATTTGATGCAGCCCAGCCCATGTGACCTGGAGCTCAGGCTCAGGCCCCAACAGAGGCAAATCTTGTTCTAGCTCATTCTCAAGGTGCTCATTCTGGCCTTCTGGCTGTGGACAGGGCGGGGCCTCTCCCTTCCTCCAAAGCCCAGGACACCACTCCTCCCCTCCTTTCTGTGCAGACCAGCATCCTGGTTTCCGTGCATCTCCCTGTCTGCTGAGGGCATCACAGGGACAGAGGCCTGGGCCTCTTGCTCCTCCTTTTGTTTAAGGAAACAAGTAAAACGAATGTTCTCGGCTTGCACGGAACAAAGTGTCTTCCCTAATCCAAACCAATGCTCCTTTTGTCAGGGCCCCTGTGAGTCCTCCTTCTGCCCCCGCCCCCTCCCCAGAGCCCCTGCCCTTTGAGAGACAGCCTAGGTCTCCAGCACCTGAGGTTCTGAGTGATGGGAGGTGGTTCCCAAAGGACCAGATCCACAAGGTTCATCTGCCTTTGGTCAGACGTGTTGGGATCTCCTTGACCTTGGAGCCAGGGCCCACCACAGCGGAGCTCTCCCCAGCGATCCTGCTGCCGCTGGGGAGGGCCTGCAGGAGGGGGCTGGGCTAGGTGCACTTGCAAGGTCCCTTGAGCATGGGGATCTTGGGGTTCCTGCCCTGGGAATTGGGACATGCCCGAGTGTGTCTGCACAGACCCAGCGTGTGCATCTGAGGGAGCCTATTGACGTGTGCGTGCCCACGTGTGGGCCCCGGAAGTGGTTTCAGTGTAAGTGACTCTAAGTGCCCACACAAGTATCTGTCCACGTGTGCTAGTCCATGCAGTGTGTGTGGAACTGGAAGGACAGACATCTGTGTGTCTGTGAGTGCGTGAGTGCGTGCACGTGAGTGAGGGTCCCCTGTGGGATTCCCTGTGCCCGTGCGGCTGTGACAGGGCGCGTTTGTGCACAGTGGGAAGTGGCAGGGAGCTTGACATTCACACCCTGCCCTGTCCTGGGTGGCCCCGCCTGGCCCTAGGCCTGGCGCAGCCTCTCAGAGGATCCTGGAACTTTTGAGAAGGCGGCATCCCAGCCCCTCGCAGTCACCCAGACGGCCCCGCTGGTGGGCAGGAAGCCGGCGTCTCCAGGGCCTGACTCAGTTACATGCTCATTACACGGCTGCTCCACTGGGAACCCAAGTCACAGCCAAGCTGGTGCCCCCACCCAGCTCCACTGCCCGGCGTCCTCCCGCTGGGTGTGGGGAAAGGCTGAGGGAGGCAGCCTGGTGCCGGAAGACTGAGCTGAGGGGCCCCAGCCCTG
>PVJN01003785.1:70000-97668 GCA_004026805.1 Lasiurus borealis | reverse complement strand
TTTAAATTACCTTCCTGCTATGTCCAGAATACAATCCAATTTCATTTTTGAGCAACTGACTTAAGAAAATAAACTAATTTCTGAATGACACAAAGTCAAATTATTAGAAGCCAGCCAATCAGAATGGCTCTTATGCCTGACTTAAAAGATAAAAAATAGTTTGGCCATATTTATATAAAACTACAATATATAACTATTTGGATATATCTAAATTTTTTGATGCAAATGTTTATCTTTTAGCCAAATATTTGTCATTGTGAGGATCAGCATTCTTTCTTGTTGTACTTCCTTTCAACTTTGCATCCATTCATCCATCTCATAAAAATCCTTATTTTAAGGAAATACAGAAAAAAAGGATTTTGGGAGAAATAGGCCTCCAACTTATTCTTAAATTTTCCAGGGGAGAAAAATCTTAAACTGCACTTATACTTTTCTTCAAGCTTCTGATTATGTCAAAATGAAAATATAAAGAAAGGTAAGGAGGTGGAGATGAGAAGTTGAATCATTAAAAGAGAGCCAAGACAAGACTAACTAGCTAGAAGAGAAGGTAGGATTCAAAAGGGAATTTTTTTTTAAATGGGAGAGACAAGATCATTTTTAAAGGTTCTAAAGAAAGATGTAGTAGAAACATTGGAGTTAAAAAGTGGGAGATGGGTGGGATGTAGGACACAAGTGGAGGAACTGACCTTTGACAGAACACCTCTTGCACTGTAGCAGGAGGAAGAAAGAGCATGGGTGCAGACACCATCTAATTTTAGATTTGATGGCAGGAAATTGAGACAGTTCTCATGGGATAGTTGTTTTCTCTGTGAATCAGGAGGCAAGGTCATCCATTGAGAATGAATGGACAGTGGGAAATTTGGAAATTTGAGAAAAGTAGAGACATTTTTAAAAAGTAATTTTAGAAGATGGGAGGATGAGGTAACCTGAGAAATTCAGTAATGATGCTGGACAATGTTTGAGGGCCCAGGTGAAGTTGATGACCAGGAATATGTTTTAGTACCAATTCACCCAAAGTGTGATAGGTTTCCCAGAAGACTTTGCTTATTGGGTACACACAGGGAAAAGGTCAACAGTTGATATTATTTATTGATAGAGTTTTGCCAAGGAGGCCCAGTGGGGCAGGGAATTGTATATTTGTAGGAGAAATTGGAATGATATTTGCATTGAAGTTATGGAGAAATAAGTTTTTCTATATTCTCCCTTAAAAGAACTTCTATATGTCTATAGAAATTCTGTGACCTTTTACTGATGGGGAAAAACACTGAAACTATAACTTAAAAAACTTCTGATGTAACAGAATATACAACTGAATATGCTCCAACCTGTAAATCTTACTCTTCTCAATACATTACAATAATGTTCTTTCATTTGCCTAGAACTTTAAAGTGCTAGCACATAATTATGGATTTTAGGTTGAGAAATTCCTATCTGTTCAGCATAATTAGAAATGGGTTAAATTTTTTGATTCTGGCATCAAAGGACATCTAACTCTCAGTGCCTGAAATCTGAACAATTAATGTATTATCCCATTATAATTCAGATACTTCCATATCCACATGAGCATCTCTACTTCTATCTGTTTTATTTTTTTGGGTTTTAAAGATTTAATTGGAAGTTTCTATTGTCAAAAAACCACTTACTGGTCTAGTAAAAAGAACCCTTAGCCAGTATTCAGTTTTTTTTCCCCACAAATTTTAAGTAAAATGCCTATATTATTTTCCCCATCAGACGTTTGGAAGAATGTGGTAACAAAGCATTGTTAAAATAAATTATAAGATTACTGGAAAGCTGAAAAGAGAATAATAAGTTCGGAGTTTGAGGTACTGCTCAGCACAAGGAAAACCTGGGTGGGGTGGCAGATGGAGGTACTATGTGTAGATGAGAGGAATAAGAACAAAAATAGACACATAGGGGAAGGCAGGAGCCTTGGGGGGAGGTTATAGGCCATTGAAGATAAACTTTGCTTATTTTCACAACATCATGTCTTTGCCATGATAAACTCTAAGATGAAATAACACAACTCTACTATAGATTTAATGTTTGAGACCCCCTCCCCCCAATTCATATGTTAAAATCCTAATCCTCAATGTGATGTTATTTGGAGGTAGAGCTTTTGGGAGGTGATAAGAATGTGAGAATGGAGCCCTTATGAATGGGATTAGTGACTTTCTCAAAACTCCAGAGAGCTCCCTCTACCCTTCTGCCATGTGAGGACAACAAAGAGATAGCCATCTATGAACCAGAAAGTAGGCACTGAATCTGCCAGTGCCTTGATCTTGAACTTCCCAGCATTCAAAAAGGTGATAAATGAATTTGTTACTTGTAAGCTTCCCAGTCTGTGGATTTTTTTTTATAGCAGCCCAAATAGAATAAGACAAACCCTTTCCCTCATAGATCATTCTAAGGGGTGATAATATAGATAAAAGAAGTGAAACCAAAGATGTTTTACTGAAGATAGTGGTTTGAATAATATGTTCTTGTCATACCCCTAGAACAGGTGAATATAATCTTATTTTGACAAAGGATCCTTGCAGATGGAATTAAGTTAAGGATATGAAGATAAGATCATAGTGGATTAACCCAGTGGCCTTAAATCCAATAAGTGTCTTTATAAGAGACAGAAAAGGAGAGAGGCCATGTAGAGATAGAGGCATAGATTAAAACCATCTATATATACTAGTGGCCTGGTGCATGAAATTCATGCACATGAGGGGTGTTCCCTCAGCCCAGCTTATACCCTCTCCAATAGGGGACTCCTTGGGGGATGTATGACTGCCAGTTTAGGCCCAATCCCACAGTCAGATATCCCTCTCACAATATGAGACCACTGGCTCCTAACTGCTCACCTGCCTGACTGCCTAATTGCCCCTAATTGCCTCTGCTTGTCTGCTTAATTGCCCCTAACCCTTCTGCCTGCCTGCTTGATCACCGCTAACCCATCTCCCTGCCCACCTGATCGCCCCTAACTGTTCTCCCTGCTGGCTTGATTACCCTTAACTGCCTCTGCCTGTCTGATTGACCCTACTGCCCCCCCTGCTGACTTGATCTTGCCCCCAATTGCCCTCCTCTGATGGCTGATCTCAACCCCAACTGCCCTCCTCTGCCTGCATTGGCCCCCACCACCATGGCTTTGTCTGGAAGGAAGTTAGATGTCTGAAAGAAGGCCGGTCAACCTGGTCTAATTAGCATATTACCCTTTTATTAGTATAGATATAAAAGCCTAGTGACCAGAATGGCAGAATAACTGGAATGACCAGGACGACTAGTGGCTATGACACATACTGCACCAGCCAACCAAACTGATCCAGGCCCTGATCAGCTTCCTCCTCCTCCTGACTGGCCCCATACCCAAATGGCTCCTAACACTTTGATCAGGGGTAGGGCCATCTGGCCAACTGCCCACAACCCCTCAACTCCACCAGCCTGGTCCAATGTGTCCCCATCGGTGCAGGATGGCCAGATGCCACTTGTGCATGAATTCATGCACCAGGTCTCTAGTGTAGACATAAACCAAGGAATACTGACAACCACTAGAAGCTGGAGGAGGCAAGAATGATTTCTCCTCTAGAGCCTCCAGAGGGAGATCTTCCCTCTATTGATACCTTTATTTCAGACTTCTAACCTCCAAAAGTATGAAAGAAAAATTTTCTATTGTTATTTAAACAAATAGTAATTCTACTATAGTTATCAAGACCCCATAATGTATTCTGAACCTGGAGATCTTTAGGCACCAGGAAATAATAATGATAGTAATAACCATTGCTAACATTTAGAGTATGGGGAATTTTAGATATTATGCACTGAACTAAATGATTTAAATGAATTATTTCTTAGTCCTCACAACTCTGTGATAGAGGTATTATTATTAATCTCACTCTACAGGTGAGAAAATAGAGGCTTAGCAATTTGCCTAAGCTCATATTTCTACCAGACATAGAACAGGAATTTGAACCTGTACAGTATGACTTTACAGCTCATACTTCTTTAAAAATTTTCTTTATTGATTATGGTGTTACATATGTGTCCCTATTCTCCCATTACTCATACTTTTAACCCCTATACTGGACAGCATTTGAGAGTTGTTTGGATGCTCTACAGCAGTTGGTAAGAGTTTATATCTTAAGCAAGTTTGGTTGGCTGGAAAAATAAAGAAAATCTGTTTTTAAGTTCAACCTAAATACATACAATAAAATGAAAGCATTTTTAGATGTCTTGTCACTCACTTTCAGTGACCAGAGTTGAGTAAAGCAGAAAAATAACTTCTATAAACCAAGCCAACATTAAATTAGGATGTTATTCTAATAAGTGTCCAATTTTTCTTTTTCTCATTTAAGTTATTTTCTCTATAATATACACAGATGACACTTTAATAAAGTCATTACATTATCACAATAACATTTTCACCCTTTAATTTGATTATATTCCTTTTTTACTCTCATGCCTTTGCATTAACATTTTGGTGTGAATTTATTTAATTTACATAAATTATTTAGTATAATAGGGAAAAAGACATAGTAATAGGGTATCATCTCAAAATCAGCAGCCACTCCTCAGAAATGAAGATACTCTGCTTTGCCTTGACATTTGGATGGCACAGCTATAATAAGAAATTCTTCTATTTAGATGCCTTTCATTCCCTTGGCATTATCTCTTAATTATATTTTTATTTCCGAAGTTAACAATGACATAAAAAAGTGCTAATGTGTAGTAGGTTTAATTCTATATTTTTAAATATCTATGTTTGAGTTATCTTAAAGTGTTTGCTTCCTCAAAAAGAATATCATTGTTTTTTTCCAAATTTCACTCCTTCAAGAGATAGAGTTCTTCATGTGTATTATGTGCCATGAGTTGGCTCTGATTTCTGGTGACTCTATAAATGAGTCCTATTCTCAATAGCCCTGTTCATACCTTTGGCTTCTTTTATGGAGTCAATACATCTCATGTTTGGTCAAAGAGACCCACTGGGAATTTCCAGATTTGCTAATTATTGCATGTCAACCTAGATAGATAGTTTAATTTTTCTGAGTCTATGCTTTCATTTGCAAAAGGAGTATGCAAAAGGAGTATCCACCCTAACTTACAGAAGCATCAAAAATATGGTGTGTCCCTGACTATATTTCCTATGCTGTACTTCACACATCCCCATGAATATTTTGTAACTACCAATCTGTACTTCTCAATCTCTTCACCTTTTCCACCCAGTCCCCCAAACTCCCTCCCCTCTAACAACTATCAGTCTGTTCTCTGTATCTATGGGTCTGTTTCTGTTTTGTCTGTTCATTTATATTGTTCTTTAGATTCCACACATAAGTGAAATCATATGGTATTTATCTTTTTCTGAATGACTTATTTCACTTAGCATAATGTTCCATACGTCCATCCATGCTGTTGCAAATGGTAAGATAATATGGCAATAACTATGTATGATGCCAGGAGAGTATTGGAAATAACAAAGGGAACACTTTATAAAGTATATGATATTCTAACCACTATGCTGTATGCCTGAAACTAATATCAAATATTATTGAATATAGACTGTTATTGAAAGAAATATGGTGTAAATATGTGGAAACACTGAAAATGTAAATAATAAACCAAAGTAATCTTGATATATATAAGAATGCCATGAGCTTTCATGAGGGACATACATAGATATAAATCCTGTATTTGCCATCTACTAGCCACGTAGACTTGTGGAAATACTTTAATTTAACCTTAGTTTCCTAACCTATTAAATGAAATACAAATGGGTTGTTTTCAGTAGGTGGTATGAAAGTATTTAGTGAGCTGGCTGGCAGATATGATTTCTCTTTCCTATCCCTTCCCTTTATGCCTATTTCTGAAGAACACATCTAGATTGAGGACAAATACAATATGCATTTAGGACCAATGGTAGGTTTCCTCCCACATTGAGCTCATATAAAAAAGCCCTGAGAACAGAGCCCTAAGGAACTACTGTAAAGTGTGTGTCAGGCTCCAAATTTTCTTGGAAAAATCAATTTGAGTCCAACCAAAAGAGAAGCCTGCACTTTGGAAAATTGGCCTTTAATATCCAGAGTATAAGTTTTCAAAGTGTTACCTAAAATTCAATACCACTTTCACCATACCAGATGAGCTTTTTTTTCCTTTCAGTAAAGATAATAAAAAGGGTGAATTTTACTACTTTTGATTAGGTGGCTTTACAAGTATAAGAACAGTTTTGTCTTTTCTTAGGTCTGACAGAAAGTTTTACCTTCAAAATCACGCATAAAACAATGTGTTTTTTTTTCTTTGGTTCTGTTCCTCAAAGAACTCCCAGTGTGATCTACAGGCCCTTCTGTTATGTATGGAGTCAA
The DNA here is from genome assembly GCA_004026805.1 of Lasiurus borealis. Classification (NCBI taxonomy): domain Eukaryota; kingdom Metazoa; phylum Chordata; class Mammalia; order Chiroptera; family Vespertilionidae; genus Lasiurus; species Lasiurus borealis. The sequence goes on along the minus strand of PVJN01003785.1, from coordinate 91,330 downwards.
GGAACAAGAGAATCATTGGTCAGCTTTGGGAGCAATTTCCATTTTCTAATCTCCAGTATCTTTTTCCAATATTGAAAAGATAGCTACCTAACATTTACAAATATCCTTCTGGTTTTGCTCTGCCAATTTCATCTTTGGTAGTTGTTTGCTTTGCAGTGTTTGTATTGTTAACCTCTGAGGACTGATGCCACATGTCCAGTAACCTAACAATGATTGTAAACTTGATTTCCTCATAATGAAGCATCATTAATCTTTGGAGTATTTACAACACATTGGATAATATGGAACATGATCTAGTGTTCCACTGGAATGCCAATGTCATGCATCATTAATAAATGCACAGTTCCCATTAAGTAAGAGGATTTTAATTAGCACACATATATTTGTCAACATATATAAAAACAAATAGACTTTTTTCTCGTGTTGTGTTGCTTTTGCTGGCTGGAGAGGTTGAATTATTATTGTGGCAATGTATATTAAATCCCTAAATATATAAACCACTCCATTATTTTCAGTATTAAAATGGCAATTCATTTTTTGTTGAGCTTTCTAAGTGAAGCAATATGATATTTATCGTCTTAAAAGTAATTTCTATGACATCTTTGCAACTGTCACCCTAAACCTGGTGTGTTTGGATTATATGGTTTTAGGTAAATATGCCTTACAGACTACTTGCTTGGGATCTAGTTGAATATATAGATTCTTGGGCCCCATTCCAGATCTACTGCATAGAAATGTGAGGCTGGAACTTGGGAATTTGCCCTCTAACAATCTTCTAGGTAATTTTCATGTATTTTTAAATCATAGAATCACTGATTTGGTGAGAGAAGCATAAGAACTGCTCCATCTCTCTTTTCTCTCCCTAAAACTTTCATCCTCCTCCTAATATGAGTCCCTTTTGGTCACCTTATTCTGTCCTATTGGTTGTTAAATGATGTGTAGGTGTTTCAGCAATAATACAAGACTGGGAATAAGAAGGTTCTAGTTTTCATTTTGCCACTTACTGTCCATGTGACTTTTGGACAAGCTTTAATATTTCTGAGTTTTAATTTTATCAACTGTAAAATGGTGAAAGTAGGAAAGAAACAGGAGGAAGCAAGATTGTTAGATGTGATCATGTCTAATAATTTTGTCTGGATCTAACATTTTTAGATTTTATGATTGTTTTATTTGCTAGAGAAGGGGTGGGAATGTTGGCCTGTGAGCCATATAAAGCCTGAGAAATCATTTGGTCTGGCCCTGCCAAGCCATTAGAGGTGAGTTAATTAAATGTTTGACCAAATATAGCAGGCTAATTTTTAAGTTGATAATTTTGTATGGCCTTGAATGATGTTATAAATATCCAAATGGCTCTTGGCAGGAAAAAGTTTCCCCACCCCATTAGAGGGATCATAGCAGAGAGAAAAAGAGGACTAGAAGATAAGCCAAAGAAGTCAGTGGGTTTGCAGGAGTGGAATGAGTATGAGTTTTGGAATCAGACAATCTGGGGTTTGGGTCAAGGTTCTGATATACTATTTGTATCATTTTTTAGCAAATTACATTATACGTTGGGCTTTCATTTCCATGTTTATACCTTACAGTGTTCTTGTCATGATTAAAAGAGATAAAACACTCTCTGTAACAGCATGTGGCAACAGTTTCTAAATGAGTAATAGTCATAATGAAGAAGAGGAGGAAGGAAAAGAAGAGGAGGAGAAGAAAGAAGGAAGCAATAGAGAATGAGACAAAATGGTGGAAATTAGTGTCCTCTTATAGATTTATTTCATTACAAACATTGTTTGGGAACCTATGATATATAGGTGCTGTTCCAGACAGAGGAGATAGAGAAGAGAGCATATTATAACCACTTTGGTGGAGCTTATATTCTGATGTGTATGTGTGTGGGGAGGGGGTGTGGGTGTGACAGACAATAAATGAATATAGGATATTTCAGGTGTTAACTGCTATAATAAAAATAAAAGCAAGGTAGGGGAGGGACACAATCTAATAGAGGGTGTGAGTTGCTATTTTACAGAGAGCGGTTTCTCTACTAGTAAAAGGGTAACATGCAAATTGGTTGGGACACTCTCATGCAAAGACTGAACAGCAGGTTGTGTGGAGTGACCAGGCCAGCGTGGGGGACAGTGAGGGGCAACCAGGCCAGCAGGGGGGGCAGTTCTGAGCAATCAGGCTGGCAGGCAGAGATGGTTAGGGGTGATCAGGCTGGCAGGGGCGGGGGTAGTTAGGTGCAATCAGGCAGGCAGGCAGAGGCTGTTAGGGGCAATCAGGCAGGCAGGCAGGTGAGCGGTTAAGAGCCAGCAGTCCAGAATTGTGAGACTCTGAGGGATCTCAGATTGGAGAGGGTGCAGGCTGGGCAGAGGGGACCTTCCCCTCCCTCTGTGCATAAATTTTGTGCACTAGGCCTCTGGTGTATCAATAAAACACATATGCAAAGTGAGAGAGCTGCCTTGCAACTATTCCAGGGAAAGGTAGAAGCAATAATAAATAGAAAGGTTCTGAAGTGGGACCACACTTAGAGTACTGAGAAATAACAAGGAGGCTAGAGTCCAAAACATGTAGCTGGAGCAGAATGAATGAAGGAAAGAGAGGGTAGGAGGAGATGGTATGAAAGACGTATGGGAATAGGAGGGAACAGATTGTGTAGGGCCTTGTAGGCCATGGTAAGCAAACAAACTTTTACTCTGAGTGAAATGGGAAAACAACAAAATGTTCTGAACAGAGTAGTGGCATGATCAGAATTAAAACCAGGTGAAACCATTAATACTGATAGTTACCTACAACAAATAATCAGTTTGAACCATACTTTGATCATGAAATGACCAGAATGTGCCAGAAGACACAGCAAAGTAATTTTGATGATGTACCATCACACACTTCAAAACAAGTTAGACACATTAAAAGATCTTTCCTGGGAAGTATTAACCCACCCACTGTATTCACCAGACCTTGCTCCTTCAGATTACCACTTGTTCCAATTGATGGCACACACACTTTCTGAGCAGTACTTCAAAGCATACGAAGAAGTGGAAAATTGGGTCTCTGAATGGTTTGCCTCAACAAGAAAAATTCTATTGAGATGGTATCCACAAATTACCTGAAAGATGGGGGAAATGTGGACATTACTTTGAATGAAGCACTTTTGATGTTTCTCTTAAAATAATAATGTTTTATTTGATTACAAAACCTGCCATTATTAACTGGTACACCTGGTAAAGGATTCCTCTTGTTTCTTTATGAGAGCAGACTCTAAGAGAACAGAGTGGAAACAGGGATACCAATTAGGCTATTGCAATCCAAGCAAGAGAGGATGGTGGCCTGCAGTGTAGATGATGAGAAGTGATCATTTTCTGGATATATTTGGAGGATATACTGGATGTAGATATGAAAGATAATGGTGACTCCAAAGTTTTTAGCCTGAGCAACTGGGAGAATGGAATTACATTTCCTGAGATGGAAAAGGAAGTATGGGGAAGATAAAGTGTGTGTATGGATCATCTGATACAACAAGAGTCTGTCAACGAACATTTCATGAGCACTTCTTGTGTGAGGTGTCCAGCAACAGGTATTCTAGGATATTATTAGCAAAGTGTTTTTGTAAGCATTATAAAGGAACCAGGGAGATGAAAAATGGCAGCAGGATAGAAAGAACAGCTGAGAGTTGTGTGGGGAATGTTTGTGGGTGAGTTGAGGGACAGCTATACTCCAGGAGATGGTGGGAGACTTCTGGACAGGGCTCTCTTGACCAGCAGCCCCCACTGCTGCTGGGTTCTCTCCCAGAGCGACCAGCTCGGACGCAAAAAACATGATGTCTTGAAGGGGTAAGTGCATGTTATCGGAAGCCTGAAAATCTACAACTGTGGCACCCACTGAACAGCTGTGAACCCCAGAGTACCAGTCCCCAGTTGGCATAAACATGCAGATTCAGAGGAGCTCTAAACTGCACCATGGAAAGGTCAGATTTTTCCCAGGATAAGATGAAGTCTCTGCTCCCAGAAATAGAGAGAAATGCATGCACTGTGGGAAGCTGAAGAACCAGGGAAAGTCTGTGTCTACAAAAATCCACAGTGGTTGGGGCTGGCATGATCCGTGAATGTGGAAGGGGGTCCTCAGAGTTGCTAATAGAAAGGAACTCTTAAAAGCAACCCATTTTGATCTGACTCAAAAGGACAGCCTAAAATTTTTAAAAGTGTGCCAGCTGTTAAGACCTCAAGGGGAAAAAAAGACTGCACAGACTTGAATGCAGCCCCCGAGTTTGCACACTTACACTGGCTCCTTTCTGTTGTTATTTGTTTGTTTTTATTTTTTCTTTTTCCTTTAAATCCTTGCTTCTGATTACTAAGCCCAATACATAGGATCACCCAATTGGGGACACCCTAAGAGACTGCAGGAGAGAGTTGTTTTTCTGGAGCCTGGGGATCAGAGCAGGGAATAACCATCAGAGAACCAGCTCTGGGGCAACCCACTCTCACAAACTTGTATTGAATGCCACAGGGAAAGCAGAATCTAAGCACTGGCTAGAGAGGACCTATATTCCTGGAGGTCAATCCAGAAACACTGCCACCTAAGGGGTTGAATAAAAAATTGAGTCTTGTGAAAACACAAATAAAGGAATATAAGAAATTAAGACACACTGCCTGCTTAAAAATAAGGACTGGCTTACAAAACTGAGGAGCAGTGGAATGCAGGGAACTGCAATACTGTTCTGACCAGGAAACAGACTTGCCAAACAGAACAGTAGAGGAAGTGAATGACCTTCACTACTGTACATTTTATTTTTATTGATTTAATTTTTATCTTTTACCTAAGAAACTATTTTTTTCTTTATTCCTCACTTGATTTTACCTATTTAATTATTACATTTTTATTATCAATCAGTATTATTACTACTACTATTTTACCTTTTTATTTTAAAAAGTGTCATTTTATTTTATCTTTATTTTACTTTGGGATTAGTGTTCTACATTCTATTTTCATCTTCCCTTTAGCACCATTTTACTCTATCTCAACTTACTTATATGCCATCACTCTCTTCCTAACTTTTCCCCTTTTGTTGTCCTGTTTCTCTGAGCCTTTTCCAAATTAGGTTTTCCCTGTTATCTCTTTTTACCCCCTGTTAAAATTTCATCCTACTTATATATTTACTTTCCAATCTTCTGCCCCAAGTCCACACACCTCTCTCTTCTCTGTTTTCACTATCCAAAATATTATTTCTCTCTCTGTTTTTTTTTTGTTGTTTGCTGTAATGTGGATTATATCGATTTTTATGCTTTTTTGTGAAATTGTTTTGCTTATTCTTTTTTGTTTCACTTATTTATTTTTGTTTCCTTTGTATGTTTTCTGCTTCTGTTGTCCTTTGTTTTTTTTTCTTTTGTTTTCCCTCGCCTTGCTTGATATTAGTTGTTGTTTGTAATTTGTATTCATCCCCAGGTACTTGTTGCTGGCATTGGTTGGGATTAATGGCTGTTTTATTGAAGTTTTCTCCCATATATGTAGTTTTTTCCCCTCTTCTTTATTATTCTCTTTTATTTCTGTCTTGCTGTTTTTCCTTTTCCCAATTTCATTTTTTCACTCCTTTCTTTCTTTTGTTTCTCTTCTTCTTTCTCTCGTAACCTCTAATTTGCACTTCTCTGCTGGTCACTTTATTTGGGGTAATTAGTATTGTGAATAGATTTCTGTTCAGTGCCTTGTGTGTTGTACTTGGTTGTGTTGTATTTTGTGACTTTAAATCAATGCAGGAGAGAGAGAATTACATAACCAGACACCTGGAAAAGAGAAACCATAAGGATACAAATAAACACCACACATATGAAAGAAAAGCAGGCATCACCAGAAAAGGAAGTAAAGGAAATGGAGACAAGCAATCTTCCAGTGAAAAAAATTCAGAGAAATAGTCATAAAGTGGCTGAAAAGAATCAAAGATAACTTGACAATATGTGTAAGAACCAAGAGGAAATCAAGAAGAAATAAAAAATGACATTGCTGCATTAAAGAACTCAATAGAAAGCATTAAGAGTAGAATAGAAGAAGCAAAGGATTGCATTAGCGACCTAAAAGACAAGATAGAAAGAAATACCCAAGTAGAGCAGCTTCTAGAAAAAAAAAATATAAAGCAGGAGGAGAGCTTAAGGGAACCTTGGGACAAGAGGAAGCAAAATAACATTTTCATAGCTAGGGTTCCAAAGGAGAGGAAACTGAGCAAGGAATAGAAAACCTGTTTGAAGATATAATGACAGAAAACTTTCCTGATATAGGGAAGAAAAAAACGACACAAATCCAAGAAGCTCACAGAGCCGCTAGCAAAATGAACTTCAAAAGACTAATGCCAAGTCAAATTGTAATTAAATTGGTAAACAGTGATGACAAATAAAGAATCATGAGAGTGACCAGAGAGATAGACAGAAATTTACCTAAAAAGGAACCCCCATGAGACTAGTGAATGATTTATCAACATAAACTCATTAGGACAGAAGAGAATGGAATGAGATATACAAAGTCATGCAAAGGAAGCATCTGAATCCAAGAATATTGTACCAAGCAAGGCTATCAATCAAAACTGAAGGTGAAATCAGGAGCTTCACAGACAAAAAGGGACAAAGGGAATTTATTACCACCAAATCAGAAATGCAAGAAATGCTAAATGGTCTGCTATAAAAAAAGAAATAGGAAGCAAAGAAGAAACACAGGGGTAAAGAATAAAATGGTGACAAATAAGCACCTATCAATAATAACTTTAAATATAAATGCCCCAATCAAAAGACATAGGATAATGGATTGGATAAGAAAACATGATCCATATATCTGCTGTCAACAAGAAACCCACTTCAGAAAAAAAGAAGCACACAGACTGAGGGTGAAGGGTTGGAAAAGCATTTTTTTTCAGGCTAATGGAAAGGAAAAAAAAGCTGGGGTAGCAATATTTATATCTGACAAAATAGATATCAAAGTGAAGGACATAACAAGAGATAAGGAAGGCCACTTTTTAATACTAAAGGGAGAAATTAATCAAGAAAATATAACTATGGTAAACATATGCACCTAATACAGGAGCACCCAAATACAGAAAAAATGAACTCCTGGAGGATATTAAGGGAGATATTGACAGCAATACAATCATAGTAGGAAATTTTAATACCCCACTATCACCATTGGGCAATGTACCTAAATAGAACCTTTGCGAAAGACGACAGAAGGATGGCCAAGAGACACATGAACACATGTTCAAAGTCACTAATTATTGGAGAGATCCAAATTAAAAGACAATGCAATACCACCTTACACCTGTCAGAATGGCAATCATCAACAAATCAACAAATGACAAGTGTTGGCAAAGATGCGGAGAAAAAGGAACCCTTGTGCTCTGTTGGTGGGAATGTAGACTGGCGCAGCCACTGTGGAGAACAGAATAGAGTTTTCTCAAAAAACTAAAAATGGATCTCCCATTTGACCAGCAATCCCACTCTTAGGAATATATCCTAAGAAATTATAAACACCGATCAGAAAGGATTTATGCATCCCTATGTTCATAGTAGCACAATTTACAATAGGTACAATTTGGAAACAGCCTAGGTGCACATCAGCATATGAGTGGATCAGATAACTATGGTACATCTACACAATGGCATTCTATGCTGCCATTAAAAAGAAGAAATTCTTACCATTTGCAGTAACCTGGTTGGAACTGGAGAGCCTTATGCTTAGTGAAATAAGCCAGTCAATGAAGGAGAAACACTGCATGATCTCACTCATTTGTGGATAATAAAGAACATTATAAACTGATGAACAAAACAATAGACACAGAAGGAGTAAAGCATTAAATAGACTGTCAAATTACAGCAGGAAGGTTAAGGAGAGGTGGGTAGATAAGAGATTAACCAAAGGACTTGTATGCATGCATATAAGCAAAACCAATGAACACAAGACACTGGGAGATTGGGGTATACCTGGGAGGGGGGCAATGGGGAGGTATGTATACATGTAACACAATTAAAAGAAAAACAAAAAGCTTCCAGCAAACAAAATTCCGGGTCCTACGGCTTCACAGGGGAATATTACCAAACTTTCAAGGAAGAATTAAAACCTATCCTCCTCAGAATATTCCAAAGAATTCAAAAGGAAGTAACACTTCCAAGCTCTTTCTCTAAAACCAGCATCACCCTAATACCAAAACCAGGTAAAGACAACACAATGAAAGAGAATTACAGGACAATATCTCTCATGAACATACATGCCAAAATCCTCAACAATATTCTAACAAATCGGATCTAGCAGTACATGAGAAAGATCATACACCATGATCAATTAGAACTTATCCCATAAATGCAAGGATGGGACAATATCTACAAATCAATAAACATGATATATCACATAAGCAAATTTATAGATAAAAATTATATAGTCATATGAATTGATGCAGAAAACACACTTGAAAAAAATCCAACACCCTTTCTTGATAAAAACTCTCAGCAAGGTGGGAATAGAAGGATCTTACCTCAACATAATAAAAGCCATCTATGACAAATCCACACCTAACATCATATTCAATGGGCAAAAACTAAAACCATTTCACTTAAGAACAGGAACAAGACAGGGATGCCCACTCTCACCACTCCTGTTTGACATAGTACTGGAAGTATTAGCCATTGCAATTAGACAAGAAGTAGAAATAAATGGCATCCAAATTTGAAAAGAGGAAGTAAAGCTGTCCTTATCCGCAGATGACATGATATTGTACGTAAAAAACCTGAAAGACTCCATCAAAAAACTAATAGACTTAATAAATGAATTTGGCAATGTAGCAGGATACAAAATTAATGTCATGACATCAATGGTATTTCTATATACTAATAGTGAACTTATAGAAAGAGAGACTAAAAAGGCAATGCCATTTACCATTGCACCAAATAAATAAATAAATAAATAAATAAATAAATAAATAAATAAGATACGTAGGAATAAACTTAACTAAGGAGGTAAAAGACCTTTTCTTGGAAAACTACAGCATACTGAAAAAAGAGATAGAGGAAGACATAAACAGATGGAAGAATATATCATGTTCATGGATTAGTATAATCAACATCATTAAAATGTCCATAATACCCAAACAACCTATAGATTCAATGTACTCTTCATTAAAATACCAACTGTATATTTCACAGGCCTAGAAAGAACTCTCCAAAAATTTATCTGCAATAAAAAAGACCCCAAATATCCACAGCAATCCTGAAAAAGAAGAATAAAGTAGGTGGGATCTCAATACCAGATTGCAAGTTATATTATAAAGCAATTGTTCTCAAAACAGCCTGCTACTGGCACAATGGAATAGAATAGAGAATCTAGATATCAACCCAAACCACTATACTATGCTCTATTAATATTTGACAAAGGAGGCATGATCATATAATGGAGTCAAGACAGTCTCTTCAGTAAATGTTGTTCGGATAATTGGACAGATACATGCAAAAAAAATGAAACTAGACCACCAACTTACAGGATATACAAATATTAACTCCAAATGGATACAGTACTTAAACATAAGATGGGAAACCATAAAAATACTAGAGGAATCAACAGGCAGAGAAATCTCAGTCATATGTTGAAGCAATTTCTTCACTGATACCTCTGCTAGGGTAATAGAAGCTAAAGAGAAAATAAACAAATGGGACTACATCAAAATAAAAAGCTTTTGCATAGCAAAGAAACCACCAACAAATCAATAAGAAAGCCCTCTGTATGAGAGAACATATTTGCAAATGTTATCACTGATAAAGTTTTAATCTCCAACATCTACAGGGAACTTACACAACTCAATAAAAGGAAGATAAATGATCCAATAATAAATGGGCAAAGGACCTAAATAGAATCTTTTCTAAAGAAGACAGAAGGAAGGCCAAGAGAGGCAGGAAAATATGTGCAAGTCACTAATTATCCAAGATATAACAATCACAAGGACAATGAGGTACCAGTTCACACCTGTCAGAATGGCAACCATCAAAAAATCATCAAAGGACAAGTACTGGTGAGGATGCAGAGAAAAAGGAACCCTCGTGCACTGCTGGTGGGATTGCAGACTGGTACAGCCACTGTGGAGAACAGTATGGAGTTTCCTCAAAAAATTAAAAATGAAACTCCCATTTGACCCAGTGATCCCCCTTCTAGGAATATATCCCAAGAAACCAGACACCAATCTAGAAAGGATTTATGCACCCCCATGTTCATAGCAGCACAATTTACTATAGCTAAGATTTGGAATCAGCCTACATGGCCATCAACAGATAATGGGATTAAAAAACTGTGGTATATCTACACAGTGAAATACTACACTGTGTCAAAAAGAAGGAGTTCTTACCATTTGCAACAACATGAATGGAGGTGGGGAGCATTATACTAAATGAAATAAGACAGGCAATGAAAGAAAAATATCACATGATCTCACTCATTTATGGAAAATAAAGGACATTATAACCTGATGAATAAAAAGATAGATACAGAGGCAGTGAAGCATTGAACAGACTATCAAATTACAGTGGGAAGGCTGGGGGGTGTAGAGGAGGGAGGAAAATAGATCAACCAAAGGACTTGTATGCATGCATATAAGCACAACCAATGGACAGGAGACACTGCATGGGTGGGATTAGGGCATGCAACAGGGGGTAGGGAAGAATGGGGGAAGGTCAATGGGGAAAAAGGAGATATGTGTACTAATACATGTAATATTTTAAACAATAAAAAATGAAGGAAATAAAAGGAACCAGGGAACACTATCTTTAGTTTTACTTGAATGCATGTAAAATTATTTCAAGGCATAAGCTGAAGTCCTCCTCATGAAAGGAAAGTCCACATTCAGAGTTAACATACATCATGTTTCAGTTTTCCAAAGCCATATTCATTATCTCTCAACTTCAGCTTTAACCAAATCAAATGAACACTTGTACAAGTTGAAGGGCTGCAACTTCGCTATTTGCTTACTCACAGAGATGCCTTACCATCGCTTCAGTAACTGCCTTAATTGCTTTCTGGAAATAATCCTACTGGTGGGATATTTCTGAAGCATTAAGTGCTCCAAGAAAAAGAGCTTCTGTGCTTTACAGTAAGCACATTGCCATCAGGAGCCTCACTGGCTGTTTTGTACTTCAGTTTGTGCTACTTCCTAGAGAGCTGAATGAACCACTATTGTGTAATTTAAATCTAAAGGAGGCATTTGCACGCTGATGATGTTATCTCAAGTCCTAATTTGTGCACACATTGATCTGCTTTGAACAAAAAAGAAATCTCTACTCAGCAAGGACTGAGCTCAGATTAATAGTCAGAGGAAAGGACTAACATACCAGGAAGGGTAAACTTTTTTTCCCCTTCATTTTAGGATCCTTTATCCAATTTTCTTTCCAGATTTATTTCTGCTCCAGCGAAGAATATTCTTTTTTGAGCTAAATCCAATTTGTATATAAAAAATACATACCAATATTGATTTCACTCTGGTTTAAAATGGTATTTTTGCAGTGCAAAAATCTAATCAATACAATCTTATGAGTTGGAGTGGTAATGGCAAACATACTAACAGATATTTCATTTCATGGGGCCAAAGCTCTGGAAATTGATACTACTGAAAAGGATTACTCATTCACCATTGGGTATAACTTTGTTTACCCAACCATGATATAGGTGTAAAGCAGAAATACAATTATGCTGTGGCCAACACACAAGGGATTTTTGAATAGTAGAACTTGCTTTCCTCATTTCCTCCTAAGGCCCATAGATCATACAACTTGGTAGATCAAATAAGGATATTGTGGGAAATCATTTACAATAAATAAAAAAGCTTAATCTGGTAGGATAGAAAATTAAACTGACACAGTCATTGAAGAAATAAAAGTCTCCCAAGCCAAGATCAACTTTCTAAAAATTAAGCTTTTATAGGAGATGGATTTGCAGATCCTTGAACTGGTGCTGTTATTTCTTCTCTCACATGTATCTAAAATATTTGGTTTTGAGCTAGGCATGCTACAAATGAAATTGTAACACAGTTGTTGCCAAGGGTTCAAATAGCAGCCAATAGGCCTTTTAACATGCTTAATCAAAATTGTGGCAATACCAAAGGAACTGTATTAAATCATTCTGGTGGACTTGGAGTGGGGAAATGAAATTCATCAAAAGGTATAACCCAGACTTTCTCTGTCTCATGTTCACATAATTGTTGGTCGCCCTCACTGGAGTTAAATGTAATGATAATCTTCAGCGAAGGAGCACACAATGGGTTGCAACCAGGATAAATAATTCAGTTATGGGACAGGAAAAAGCAACACTGCCCCTAAGGATTATGACCCTTGAATATAAGATTTATGCCTAAAGCCAAGGAAGCATGAAGGAAAACATATAGCTATGGCTGTCAATATACAGTCACCATATGAGGATGATATTGAAAATTCAGATAAAGATTTTACCCTGGAAACACCCAACAGTAGTCTAGGCACTAAAGATAATGTCAGTAAGTACCACGTTGTGATCACTGTGGGTGATCAGAAGATAATAACATATACTTCCTATAATCAATTTATGTATAGAGACTTTTTCACAATAGCTCACAATGCTTTCTAATTCACTAGCCCAAGTTAACAAAAGCACAAATCATCCCATTAGAGAAGAGATGGCTAGTTATTTTTGTTTTGATGACTGGAAAACAGAAGCTCAGAATAATTTGTGGAAAATTCTATAGAGGTTTGATTGCATTGCTTTAAACCATTAGGAAAGCTGAAAGTATATAAGCTCAAGATATTATCTGATTTTACCTATTATATAGTAACAGGAGCTAATATTTCAGAAATGAATAGGGAAAAAGATTGGCTTCCATGACTTACAAATGTATAGGTTTGAAGAGTAGGAATATGTTCTTTACCTTTGAACATATGAAGTCACTATAACACACATGAATTTTAAATATTCAAATTTCACTGCCTTTGGCATCTATTGTGAATTAATTAGAAAACTTTATGAAGTTTATTGCCATATAAATTGTTTGATTATGACATGTCTTTTATTTCTTCCTACTAATTGTCTGTAATCAAATGTCAACCAGAAAAATTGTTTTTTTTGCTAGATCCTAAGTAAAATGAATCAAGCAGATTTAGGTATACTAGTGACTTGGAAAAGGGATGATGCTTCCTTTACTTGGGATATTTTCTACAAGGGAAGTGTGTAAGCTCTTGAGAGAAAACATTTAGGAATTTGGTCTTTTGTACTCCTTTTTTGTAGAAATTTTCAGTATACTTATCTGCAAACATTATATTAGTAATAAACATTTATAAATAATTATAAACTATTATAATTAAATAATTACTCTTTCATATCTAATAATCATTTGCTCTACTAAACATGCTGCAAATCATACAGATTACTTACTTCTGCTTTTCGTACAAGAAGGAATTGAGGCTTAAGAAATAAATGATTTGTCTGGCTGGCATAGCTTAGTGGTTGAGCATTGACCTTTGATCCAGGAGGTCACAGTTCAATTCCTGGTCAGCGTGCATGCCCAGGTTGTAGCCTGGATCCCCAGTAGGGGGTGTGCAGGAGGCAGCTGATCAGTGATCTTCTCTCATCATTGATGTTTCTCTCCCTCCCTCTCCCTTCCTCTTTGAAACCAATATATATATACATATTGATTTTATATATTAAATAAATTATATATGTATATGAAATAAAGGACTGAAGTCACAGAGCTGGTCAGTGGCAGAACTGGAACTAAATCTAGGATTCCTGATATTTAGCTGCTTCTGTTATAGCAGTGGCTTTGCAAAGACATTTGTATGAGTCAGTCTAAGTTAGATTAGGTAACAAATGAGTCCCTGGATCTAGTGGCTTGAAACAACAGGAAGTTATTTCTCATTCATGCTACATGTTGGAGGTGATGCTCTGATCACCATTTAGAATTCTGACACTATAATATGAAACTTTTGGGGTCTTTCAGTGCAGGATAAAAGAACATGGATAATTGTGCAGGGACCCTTAAATAATTCCACTTAGAAATGTTACACAAAATGTGCTCACATTTCATAAGCCAAAACAAGTCATATGGTCACACCTAACTACAAAGAGGATCTGTAACCCACAGGAAAACAATTGGAATCTTGGTGAACACTAATGTTTACCACTATTCAAGTGAGATCTTATATAGAATCCCTGATTATATAAAACAGGTCCAAAATTATGAAGAGATCCAAACCTACATAATTTCCCTTTGCTCTCCTTCAAGGAACTTCAGGATTTAGTTAACTCAATTAAAAATCACTGCCCCAACATATATAGAAAGCGGACATACAGAATAAGTATCTTTATATTAACAACGAGGAGACCAATAATGCCTTTGAGATCCATGAAATAAAATAGAACCCTGAATGGGAACAGATCACGGAATGATCCATTCTTTGTCTCTTGTTATACCTGTGAGACTTGTTCTCCAAGTGCACTTCATGTTACCCATAATGAATGCTAAATCGCAAGTGCACAGCATGGTTTAGGATCTAATGTCTAAAGGAGGTACACACTTTTTAGATTCATTTTAAATTCCACAGCTGTCTCTTACCACTACACAACTTGCCTTGCATGCAAGGGTAAATGTTTTAATAAAATATGCCCATAACTTTACATCCTTGTTGAATTTTAAAATATGATTTGTTCAGAAAACAAAAATTCTTTTATGGGATTGTGACTGGAGGGGAGATGATCATTTTTAATGTGAGAAAGGTCATTCTGTGTCACTAGTTTTTATGAAGAACAATTTCAATTCAGACAGAAAAATAAAAGTGTATGTATATACCAGGGATGCTTGTTTAGGCACATAATAAAAATGGTTAGAGCAGCCTGGCTGGCATGGCTTAGTGGTTGAGCATCGACCTATGAACCAAGAGGTCATAGTTCCATTCCTGGTCAGGGCACATGCCAAGGTTGTGGGCTTAATCCTCAGTGGGGGATGTGTAGAAGGCAGCTGATCAATGATTGTCTCCCATAATTGATATTTCTATCTATATCTCTCCCATCTTCTTTGAAATCAATAAAAATATATATATTTTAAAAAATGGTTAGAACAGTGATGTCAAGGTGTGTTTATGTACATTGGGAGACATCTGAAAATGACCTGGGAGGAGCCTTTTCAAACTATGCACATTCTACTACATCCTTTCTAATAACAACCCCCAATTAAAAAATATATATGGCAAAGGAGTCTACCATAGCCCTACTGAAAGGAACCTCTTATAGCCCTAAAGTAGGTTAGATAGAATAATAAGGTTGAAATCTACTTGGTTGAAATAATTTTCTGTCTTGCAAACATATATCACAATGTTTCTCATAGGAATTAAACCCAGAATTATCTTCCTTCCGGCAGTGTCATCCATCCCCAACTGTAATAATAAAAAACATGCAAACTTTTTTTCACCCAATAACAAATTGTCAAGAGAGAATATTTCTTATTGTGCTATGCTTTTGAAATGACAACTAATTATATAACTGATAAAGATATTTTTGTTAAAGACCTGTATTTTCCAAGTTGGGTAAGTGGAGGGAAGAAGACCTATTAATCTGAATGTTCTGTCTTCCTTCCATTTATCAATTACTGCCTGTTTATCCCCCTCCCTTCCATCCAACTTAATCATCTATTCTTCTTTCTTTTCTTTCTTTCCCTTTCTCCCCTGTCCCTTCCTTCCTCCCTCCTTTTTCCCCTCCCTTCCTTCATTCCTTCCTTTTTCTTCTTCTTCAATTTCTTCCCCTTTCTCTTTTTCTTGGCTGGTATGTTCATGTACACCTTGTATGAAGCCCCTCATGGTGTGGGATAGTCAGGACTAGGAGGAGAAGGGACACAGGCAGGTATCCTTGCTCTAGGCTCCAGAAATGTTAGCACAAATGTTAGGGGTGGCCATTTAACCCCTATGATATGTGTAAAGAATGCAGTCCTTACATAAGATTCTCTTTTGACAGTGAAGTATGTGCAATCTCAAGATAATCTAGAAAATTAGTCATGTTAATATATAGATCATTGCATCTAAGATTTTAGTATATCTACCTCTTAAGAAGCTTCATGCTATGCTCGATGAAAACAATACCCAATTATTCTGTTTCTAGGTGATGCTTATAAAATAAAACTAGGCTGAAAGAAGGTGGTTGCACATGGGATAGAATACAAGAGGGAAGGAACCAAGGTTTATTCAAGACACAAGGGAAATTACCCAGGTCATGTTTTAGAAATACTGAACAGTAACTAGAGGGCAGGGCCAATGACAGAAACTAGGAGAAATTTAACACATTAGAGGAGATTTGACTGAAAGTATAAATGTAGAAAAGACTAAAATATAATTAAAGAAGACAGAAGAAAAAACAAGAATTGAGATAAGAGATGGTTTAAGGCAAATGATTCAAGATCTAAATCTATAAAATATGATCACAAGGTAGGTAATTTGTTTTGGGGGTGTTCTGGTTTGCCTAGTGCATTGGGCCAAATGCCCCTATCTAGAAAGTTATGATGAAACTATTTCCAAAAGTAAAATAGGGTCTCTTTGCTAGGAACAGGCACAAGATAATACCAGGCCAGTAACTATAAACTATTTGATTTACTAGTAATATGTCTACAAGCCATCTTCTTTATAGCATTCTTAATTCCTATTTCTTCTACGAAAGGAAATATAAAGCAATGTGTCTTGATGATAATAGAAAGATTTACATTTACTTTTTAAAGAAAATGTGTAGTGTTGGGTATAGGACAAGGAAATCATCTGAGTAAATGTTGGCTGCGTTAGCCTTTCATGCCTAGATCAGAGAGGCATTTCTGCATGAAAGTGGCTTGGCTTCAAACTCTGAATTGAAAGGCTGTTGAAATTCAAATACACTTTAATGACACTCGAGCATACTCTCAGTTAATAAATAGCTTGCAGAAGGAGAACTGTACTCACTCAAGAAACCTAGTATTTAGGCACTTCATAAACTGCGTGGATGTGAACAAATCACTTATCAGAGACTTTGGTTTCCTCATCTGCATAATGGTAATAATAGCATTTCCTTGCAGGGTTGTGTATCAAATGTAATAATGATTGGAAAAGAGCTTTGAAAAGTACAATGTCCCCAAATGTAATAATGATTGGAAAAGAGCTTTGAAAAGTACAATGTCCCCCAAATGTAATAATGATTGGAAAAGAGCTTTGAAAAGTGGAGATGTGCCAGCAAGGAAGGTACATGCCCCCAACCGGAATCGAACCTGGGACCTTTCAGTATGCAAGCGGACACTCTATCCACTGAGCCAAACCAGTCTCGGCTAATATGCATTTTTTTATATATTGTATGCTTCAATCCTCAAATAAGCGGGTGTCATTATGTTTCTTTAAAAAAGAGGACATAAATATTTCTTGCAGTTATTAGTTGCTGACACTCCAATCTGAACCACCCCTTGGTGGATCACAAAATTAAACCATATCAATGGAAATTATTTAGAGTATTATTTAAGCTTTGTCATCATGATTAAAGAATTAAAAAACATTTGTTGCTAAGACTTGCCAGAATTTGGACATACCTATATACTAGCATGGCACTATCAGCTCAGTTATCTTGCTGGCCATCTTAATGGTTAAATTGACCACATATCTGTTCTGATCGATTGCATAGCAACTGGCTATTAATATAGCCAAAAACCCCAAATCAACTACAGAATAGTCAATTCTGACCTCTGTGTAGACTACTTATATGAAGAAGATGCTGAACATTTGTTTTTTGTGACCAGAGGAGAAAATAAAAATTAATGGCCTTCAATTAGAATATGTGAAACACTAATTAGCAATAAGCAGGGGTGGAGGCAGTGTTTCCAACATGCTATCCTTGTATCACCTGCTTCACAGTGACCAGGGAGGCTTTTTAAACAGGCTGATACCTGATACCCATCCAAGACTCCCCACATTAGAATCTGTGGGGGCTGGTATATGGGTAGAAATGTGAATGCTCAATAAGCACCCAATATATTGCTTAGGCACACTCAAGTTTAAGAAATGTTGCAGTCTGTTCCTTTTCCAAGCCTTAAGAAACATATTCAATAAGGAAGTGAGTCTTTATTCTTTGTGAGGGTGCCATAGTAGAAACAGAACACATGATCTCTGTGTACTGAACCACCTTGAGAGTTGGTTTTTTTCACCATTGCATCTGCATCATGTAAGCACAGTGCCTTGCACAGATACTTGGTAAATATTTACAGAATGAATTAGTGGAAGATCAAATAAAAGGAAGATTATGAAGGAGAGAGTTGCTACCATATCCCCTTCTGTGGTTCTGATGCTAAGGGGAAAAAAAGCATATCTCATAAGGGAAAGTGGTCTTCAGAAGAGTCCCCAGAGACTCCCAAATATAGGAAGTTCAGCCCTTAGTCTCAGGCTATTCTTATAATATGACTTCTTTTTGATCATGCAAAGTTTTGAGTGTCATCACTATTAATGGTTTTAATTAAATTTTCTTTTTCTAAGTAGAAATTAAAGTGCTTAGAATCTTGCCATATATGCTAAAAATGTCACCGAATAGATGTCACTAAATAGAAATGACAAGGGTGGCTTGAGACAAGGAATGGTACTAAGGGATTTCTAATAGCCCCTTCCTAATTTTCACACCTGACTAGATTGAACAGTGCCAAGGATGAGGAAAAGGATGTATGTGTAATAAAGGCAGGCTTTCCTGAGCAGGTTTCTTTTTGAGGTAACTGGAGCTGAAGCAGAGGGGAATTGAGACCTGACAGGATATAACACAAAGAGGAAAGGTGTCAGGGAAGAGGTAATATTTCTGACCCTCCTGCCAGTAATATCAAGCAGCAAATGATCAAGTAAATGTTGGCAGGCTCGCCTTTGCCTTGTAAGTTGCCTCATTGTAACTCTAATACCTTTGACATATCCTATCTCTCAAATCAATGAATGACTGCATTAGGCCCTTCTGGTTCACAGTGGACTGCTTCCAAAACCTAGAGGTTTCCATATTGCTGCCCTACGATTTTTACTTTAAATTCCTTAGGGACTTGTATTAAGCTATTCTTCCTGTTTTAATGATGGCAATTTTATTTGTTTCCCATAAAGGATACTAGTTCACCAGTTAATACCATCCCTCCTCCCTGCCCCCATGTTCTTTTAGAAACCACAAGAGAAACACCGAGATTCCTGGACAAGACCTTTTTTATAACTTCACCCAAAGAGACAAGAGGCTATAAATGAAATCAAAGGGATGGGGGCAAATACTTAGAGAAAATAATACCTGAACTCCATTCACAAACATACTGGTCCTTAAGAACTCCTTCCCCCAATCTTGTGTCTTCACAGGAAAATAAAACCTTTAAATAAAAGTATAAAACCTAAGAACCATAAAAAATCAGTATATTTAAATCAGTGGCACTCCAACTTTGCATAATTACTTCTATTCTTGGGATTTCTGTGATTTTCCCATTTCACCCATCATTTTCTTACTTATTCAGAGAAATGTGGTCAAACTTTCATGCCGCTTGGCTGGGAGAAATTTTTTTGGGATACATTGGTTTACCTATCCATCCTTACTGAGTTACCAAATTCTAAATTCTTATGTGTAATTATAAGATTATTTTTGCTTTTGTAAGTATAATTTTCCTCATTATATTTTCTGTCTTCCCCTGCAACCTTTATTTCACCATCCTTTGTAGCTTTACTCTAAGCTTCCTAGTGTTTTTCCTTGTCAAATGTCACTGCATCTATTTTCAACTCTTGCCTGCATGTCTGTATTATATACCTGTTTCCAAATTTTTATTCATTTGTCTTTAATTACATATTATTCCAAGTAATTAAAGAATACATTCTCACTGTAAAATTTTTGACTACAAATGAAGCAATAATCTTTTCACTACAAATAAAACAATAATCTATCTTGAGCTGCCAATTATAATTAATTCTTATCATATTAACTAATAATTCTTTGGTAGAAATCTATCTCTGACATCTTTCTATGCATTACATTAATATATATAGATATATGATAGTTTTATAGTTATATTTTAACCTAAGTGGTATGTTTTTCTAGAAGTAGGAAATATTTCTAAGAAATAGTGTTAAATTTGTTTATAACTAACTCATTCTTTTGTGTTATAGCATACCATAGTTGGGATGTTTTATATCCTTCACAAATGGACATGTAGATAGTTCTAAACATTTTTCTATTATAAACAATGCCTCTTTGTGCACATGTACCAGCATTTCTCTAGGCTATTTCTTAGAAATGCAATTACTGGGGAAAATACTTTGTATTTTAAATTTTGAGAATATTGACAAAAGGTTATACTAATGAATATAACCACACATGGAATAAGATAATATTTGTTTCCCCATACTCTTGGCCAATATGTCAATGAGGAGTGAAAAAATAAATCTCTTTTTGATTTGTATTTCCCTGATTCCCAGTAAACTGAGCATCTTTTTCAGTTGTTTTCCTAAAGAATATCAAGATGGGTTAGCACAGATTTCAGATTGGCCCATAGTAAAGGATACAATGAGTTGTACCATATGCTCTGAGGGCACAGAACAAATAACACGAAGGACTTGAAATAACTTCAAGAGTACAGCTAACCTTATGCCTTCAGGAGACTGCCTGATAGTTCCTGAATCTTCATTGGCAGATGAAAAAAATTGCTATTAAAACCTTCTAAAGGAGGATCCAAGATGGCAGCTGATGGGATGGCACGCTGCAAGGTAGTGTGTGAGAGAGTGAAAGAAGAGTGTGTGGATGTGCAGGCAGTGTCTATATTTGTGAATGAGGGACAGATATATCCCATAGGACTGTTGGGGATTGGTGGACCAGGCTGCCCTGGCTGGGAAGCCTCTACTACTGCTGAAATCTCTCCTGGAGCAGCTGACTCTGCCACAGAGACCATGCCATTTTGAAAGGGAGAGTGGTTGTGAATGGAAGCCCAGCCTTACCTTCAACCAGGAAGACCTCAGATATCTCCGGGACCTTCCAATGCACAGGGACCAGCTGCCTCAGCTGCGAACACATGAACACTGAGACTCTAGCCTCACTGGCTGCAGGGTGCCTAAGAAGTTTGTTCAGGGGGAGACAAAATGGCACCAAATACTTGGATAGGCCCTGCTCTTTCTCACAGAGTAGATAGAAGGAATAGCTGAATTCAGTAACTTCTACCTGGAATTGGTGAATTAAACACAGCTGGTGAGGCAATCCATGGATGGAAAGATCAGAGATCACCTATAGAAAGAGGTGAGATCTGGGATCCAGGCTGGAGGGAGAAATGTGCACAGTGGGCTCTAGAGCCTCAGAGCTAGAGTGTGCCCCACCAAATCTGCAGCCCTTGGT
>PVJN01003785.1:0-67500 GCA_004026805.1 Lasiurus borealis | reverse complement strand
GCAGGACTGCATCAGTGAGCTAGAAGACAAGGTAGGAAAAAATACCCAAGCAGAGCAGCAACTGGGAAAAAAAAAAAAACCTTAAAAAACAGGAGGAGAGTCTAAGGGAATTGTAGGAAAACACAAAACAAAACAACATCCACATAATAGGAGTCCCAGAAGGAGAGGAAAGTGAGCAGTGGATAGAAAACCTGTTTGAAGAAATAGTTACAGAAAATTTCCCTGATATTGGGAAGAAGAAAAAAATCACTCAAGTCCAAGAAGCACATAGAGTTCCAAACAAGGTGAACCCCAAAAGACTGACACCAAGACACCTTATAATTAAATTGATAAACACCAATAACAAAGTAAGAATATTAAAGGCTGCCAGAGAGAGAGAGAAAGTTACTTACAAGGGATCTCCCATCAGACTATTCAGTAATTTCTCAACAGAAACACATGAGGCCAGAAGGGATGGAATGAAATATACAAAGTCATGCAAAGCAATGATCAGGATCCAAGAATACTGTACCTAGCAAGCATTCAATCAAAGTTGAGGGTGAAATAAGGAGCTTCACAGACTAAAAGGGAATATGGGAGTTTATTATCACCAAGCCAGAAATGTAAGAAATGCTAAAGGGACTGCTATAAAAAGAAGAAACTGGAAGGGAAGAAGGAACACAGGTATAAAGAATAAAAATGGCCAAGACCGGTTTGGCTCAGTGGATAGAGCGTTGGCCTGCGGACTTAAAGGTCCCAGATTCGATTCTGGTTGGGGGCATATACCTTGCTTGCGGGCATATCTCCAGTGTGGGGCATGCTGGAGGCGGCTGATCTATGTCTCTCTCATTGATGTTTCTGACTTTCTATCCCTCTCCCTTCCTCTCTGTGAAAAATCAATAAAAAAATATTAAAAATAAAAAAAAGAATAAAAATGGTGACAAACAAGAATCAATCAATAATAACTTTAAATGCCCCAATCAAAAGTCATAAGGTAGCTGAGTAGATAATAAAACATGACCCATATATCTGCTGTCCACAGGAGACCCACCTCAGAACAAAGGACTCACACAGACTGATGGTGAAACGATTGAAAAATATTTTTCAGGTGAATGGAAATGAAAAAAAAAAGGTGGGGTGGCAATACTTATATATGACAAATTAGATCTCAATGTGAAGGTCATAACAAGAGATAAGGAAGGCCATTTCATAATACTAAAAGGAGCTATCAAACAAGAAGAAATAACTCTGGTAAACATATATGCACCCAATACAGGAGCACCCAAGTACATAAAAAGTCTTCTGGAGGATATCAAGGGAGAGATGGACAGCAATACAGTCATAGTAGGGGACTTTAATACTGCATTAACACTACTGGATAAATGAGATAAACAAAAAAAATCAGCAAAGAAACATTAATCCTAAATGACTCACTAGATCAGATGGAATTAATTCACATCTTCAGAACATTGAACCTCAAAGACACAGAATATACATTCTTCCCAAGTGTAGCAATGATGAACTCACAGAAGGAGAAATGAAAAAAAAAATCCCATTTACCATTGTAAAAAAAAAAAATTAAGATACCTAGGAATAAACTTGACTAAGGAGGTAAAAGATCTATACTCAGAAAACTATAGGACATTGATAAAAGAGATAGAGGAAGACATAAACAAATAGAAGGAACATACCATATTCATGGACTGGTAGAATCAACATCATTAAAATGTCCATAATACCCAAAGCAATCTACAGATTCAATGCAATCCCAATTAAAATACCAATGGCATAATTCAAAGATCTAAAACAAACTCTCCAAAAAATTATCTGGAGTAAACAAAGATCCCCAATAGCCACAGCGATCCTTAGAAAGATGAACAAAGTTGGAGGGATCACAATACCAAATATCAAGTTATATTACCAAGCCACAGTTCTCAAAACTGCCTGATACTGGCACAAGAACAGACATATAGACCAATGGAACCGAACAGAGAACCCAGAAATTGACCCAAGCCATTTTGTGCAATTAATATTTGACAAAAGAAGCAAGAACCTATAATAGAGTCAAAGCAGTCTCTTCAATAAATGGTGGTGGGAAATTTGGTCAGACACATGCAAAAAAAAAAAAAAAGAAACTAGATGACCAACTTACATGACACACTAAAACAAACTCAAAATGGCTAAATGACTTAAATTTACGATGGAAACTATAAAACTCCTACAAGACTCCATAGGCAGCAAAATAGCAGACATATGTTGTAGCAATATCTTTACCGACACAGCTCCTAGGTCAATGCAGACTAAGGAGAAAATAAACAAATGGGACTACATCAAAATTAAAAGCTTCTGCACAGTAAAAGAAACCATGAACAAAACAACAAGAAAGCCAACTATGGGAGAACATATTTGCCAATTATATTTCCAATAAGGGCTTAATCTCCAAAATTCACAGAGAACTCATACAACTTAATAAAAGAAAGATAAACAACCCAATCAAAAATATACAAAGGACCTAAATAGATACTTTTTGAAAGAGAACATACAAAAGGCCCAGAAACCTATGAAATCATGATCAAAGTCAATAATCATCTGAGAGATGCAAATCAAAATGATAACGAGATACCATCTCACACCTGTCAGAATGGCGATCATCAACAAATCAATAGTGACAAGTGCTGGCGAGGATGTGGAGAAAAAGGAACTTTTTGCACTACTCGTGAGAATGCAGACTGTTGCAGCCACTGTGTAGAATAGTATGGAGTTATCTCAAAAAACTAAAAATGGAACTCCCATTTGACCCAGTGATCCCACTACTAGGACTATATCCCAAGAAACCAGAAATGATATATACACCAAGAAACCAGAAATGATATATACACCTCTATGTTCATAGCAGCATAATTTGCCATAGCTAAGATTTGGAAACAGCCTAAGTGCCTATCAGCAGACGCGTGGCTAAAAAACTGTGGTACATTGCCCTGACTGGTTTGGCTCAGTGGATATAGCTTTGGCCTCTGGACTGAAGTGTCCCAGGTTGGATTCTGGGCAAGTGCATGTATCTTGGTTGCAGGCACATCCCCAGTAGGAGGTGTGCAAGAGGCAGCTGATCAATGTTTCTCTCCTATCGATGGTTCTAACTCTCTATCCCTCTTCCTTCCTCTCTGTAACGAGTCAATAAAATATATTAAAAAAAAAAACTGTGGTACTTCAACACAATGGAATACTATGCTGCTATAAGAAAGAAGGAACTTTTACTATTTGCAGTAGCATGGATGGAACTAAAGAGCATTATGCTAAGAGAAATAAGCCAGTTGGAGAAAGATAAATATCACATGATCTCACTCATATGTGGGATATAATGATCAACATAATTTGATGAACAAGAATAGATCCACAGACAAATGGCAGGGAGAGGTGGGGTTAGAGAGCAACCAAAGGATTTGTATGCATGCATATTAGTGTAACCAATGGACACAGACACTGGGGCAGTAGGGACTTGCTCAGGGTGGGAATGGCTTGAGGGGGAGCAGGTCAAGCAGGAAAAAAGGAGACATATATAAAACTTTAGACAATAAATAAATTTAAATATAAAAAAATAAGGAAAAATAAAATCTTCCTAAAAAGAAAATGCCATGGTTTGTCTTCACAAGCAATTTTGATTTTTAAATATCTCCTCCTCAATGAAATTCACCCACATATCCAATCTTGACTTCTCTGGCAGTATTTTACCTGTATCTTTTTATTTCTCTACTAGAGGCCTGGTGCACAAAATTTATGCAAGGGAGCATGTGTCCCTCAGCCCAGCCTGTACCCTCTCCAATCTGGGATCCCTCTCACAATTCAGGACTGCTGGCTCCCAACTGCTCATCTGCCTGCTATCCTGATTGCCCCTCCCTAACTGCTTCTGCCTGCCAGCCTGATCACTCCATAACCACTCCCCTGACAGCCTGATTGATGACTAACTGCTCCCCTGCCAGCCTGGTCACCCCTAACTTCCTACCCTGCAGGCCTGGTCCTTCCCAACTGCTCTTCCCTGTAGGCCTGGGTACCACCTCCCCCCCCCAACTACCCAGATTTCTTGGCATTAATTTTGTATCCTACTACATTGGCAAATTCATTTATTAAGTCTATTAGTTTTTGGATGGTGTGCTTTGGGTTTTTTATGTACAGTATCATGTCATTTGCAAATAAGGACAGCTTTACTTCTTCTTTTCCAATTTGGATGCCTTTTATTTCTTCTTTTTGTCTAATTGCAATGGCTAATACTTCCGGTACTATGTCAAGCAGGTGTAGTGATAGTGGGCATCCCTGTCTTGTTCCTGTTCTTAGGGGAAATGTTTTTAGTTTTTGCCCATTGAGTATGATGTTGGCTGTGGGTTTATCATATAAAGATTTTATGATGTTGAGGTATGATCCTTCTATTCCCACCTTGCTGAGAGTTTTTATCAAGAAAGGGTGTTGGATTTTGTCACATGCTTTTTCTGCATCAATTGATATGACTGTGTGATATTTATCTCTCAATTTGTTTATGTGATGTATCATGTTTATTGATTTGCGGATATTATACCATCCTTGCATTCCTAGGATAAATCCTACTTGGTCATGGTATATGATCTTTCTGATGTAGTAATGGAATTAATTTGCTAGAATTTACTTGAGGATTTTGCCATCTATGTTCATGAGAGATATTGGCCTATAATTCTCTTTCACTGTGCTGTCTTTATCTGGTTTTGGTATTAGGGTGATGCTGGCTTCATAGAAGGTGTTTGGAAGTGTTTCTTCATCTCAAATTTTTTTGGAATAGTCTGATGAGAATTGGTTTTGATTCTTCTTTGAATATTTGGTAAAACTCCCCTGTGAAGCCATCTGGCCCTGGGCTTTTGTTTGCTGGAAGCTTTTTGATTACTGCTTCAATTTCTTCCATAGTTATTGGCCTATTGAGATGTTTAGATTCTTCCTGATTGAGTTTTGGAAGGTTATATTTTTCTAGGAATATATTCATTCCCTGCAGATTGTCCTTTTTTTTTTTTGGAATAGAATTATTCATAGTATTTTTAAACAATCCTTTGTATTTCGGCTGGGTCTGTTGTTATTTCTCCTCTTTCATCTCTGATTTTGTTTATTTGGGTCTTCTCTCTTTGCTTCTTGGTGAGCCTGGCTAGAGGTCCATCAATCTTGTTTATTCTTTCAAAAAACCAGCTCTTAGTTTTGTTTATCTTTTGAATTGTTTCTTTGGTCTCTATATTGTTTATCTCTGCTATGATCTTTACTATTTCCTTCATTCTGCTTACACTGGACTTTTCTTGTTGCTCTCTTTCTAGCTATTTGAGTTGTAGGGTTAGGTAATTTATTACCATTGTTTCCTGCTCTTTTTTTTTTTTTTGCAGTAGGCTTATAGAGCTATGAACGTCCCTCTAAAGACTGCTCTCACTATGTCCCATAAATTTTGTATTGTTGTGTTGTCATTTTCATTTGTTGCCATGATGTTTTTTTATTTCTTCCTTGATTTCTCTGGTTACCCAGTCATTGTTTAATAGCGTGGTGTTTAGTCTCCATGTGTTTGATTTTTTGGATTGTTTTTATTGTAGTTGATTTCCAGTTTTACGCCACTGTGATCTGAGAAAATGCTTGATATGATTTCTATTTTCTTGAATTTGAAGAGAATCTGCCTATGAGCTAACATATGGTCTATCTTTGAAAATGACCCATGTGCACTTGAGAGGAATGTATATTACGTGGCTTTGGGATGAAATGTTCTGAAGATGTCAATTAATTCCATCTGGTCTTGAGTCATTTAGGATTGATGTTTCTTTGCTGATTTTTTGTTTAGAGGTTTTGTCCAAATGTTGACAGTGGGGTATTAAAGTGTCCTACTATGATGTATTGCTGTCAGTCTCTCTCTTGATATCCTCTAGGAGTTTTTTTTTAATGTATTTAGGTTCTCCTATATTGTGTGCATATATGTTTACCAGAGTTTTTCTTCTTGTTTGACTGCTTCCTTTAGTATTATGAAGTGGCCTTCCTTATCTCTTGCTATTCCCTTCAGATTGAGATCTAATTTGTCAGATATAGTTTTTGCAACCCCAGCTTTTTTTGTTAGAAGCTCAAACTCCCAGACAGATCAGAAAGGGGGGAAAACACAGATCAGAGGGAAAAAGGAAGAGTGAACTTGAAATGAGTCCAGTGTGCCTATTGAAGGAGACAGGACACTGGAAAAATGAATGTCCCAAATGAAAAAGTAAGGAAACTGGACCCCCTTTTCCACCCAGTCACTATCAACCAGAGCCACCTGAAGCAGATCTCATTGGGCTAGCAATGGCTGATTCCAACTAGGACAGACAGGGCTCTTTTCAGCTAGGCCCCCACGAGCCCATGGTCAGAATGAAAATTGGGGGCTAGACTGTGGACTTTATGGTTGATACAGGAGCTGAGCCCTCACTAGTCACACAAGAAATAGCGCCTCTCTTGGGAAAGGAGGTCACTATTATTGGAACTACTGGGGACCAGATCCATAGACCATTTTCCCACCCTTGCTGATGCCAACTTGGCAGTCATCACATAATTCATGAATTCCTGTATTTGCCAGTGCTGTCCAGTGCCTTTAATTGGTAGAGACCTTTTAGCCAAAATGGGGGCAGATGAGGAGACCTCCCAATGATCCTGTCTCTAGCAGTGTGAAGGGAGGAAGAATGGAGACTTTATACCCCCTAGTCAAAGGCCTCACCATTAGAACCTGAATTAGAGAAGGAATTTCTGCTGGTCTAGGTGGAAAGGAATTCTCCAGGTCTGGCTAAGGACCAGGCCCAGTGCTGATTTACTTAAAGCCTGGGGCACAGCCTGTTAAAATCTGCCACTTAGACCTGCTGCTTCACTGGGAACCTGCTAAATGATGCAGGTATCCAGGGAACATGCCATTCTTGCCTGTCAAAAAGCCTGGGACTAATGACTAGCATCCTGTACAGGATCTACAGACTGTTAATGAGGCTTTTAAAACCCTGCATATCCATGGGGCCATATCTATACTAATAAGAGAGAAAATGGTAATTGACCATCACTTCATGACACCCACAACCAATTAGAAGGGAATATGCAAATTAGCAAGACAAAGATGGCAGAGGTCATGGAGCTAGCTGGAGTGAGTGAGAGGCTTGGGTTGCCCTTGGCAATGGAGGAAGCCAAGCTTCCCACCTGCCCTGGCAGGCTGCTGAAGGAGGGGCCTGTGGGCAGGGGTCATGGAGCCAGCCTGAACACAGGAGAGGCTTGGGTCAACCAAGCTGGCTTCTGAGGGAAGGCCCTGCAAATGGTCCTCAGCCCCTCACCCAGGCTGGCCACACTCCCCATCCGGGTGAGGGTTACTCCTGGGGTTGTGGCCAGCTTGCAAACAGCCATCAGCCCCTCATCCAGGCTGGTCATGGACCCCAGCAGAGACCACTCACCCTGAAGGGGGTGTGGCCAGCCTGAAAACTGTCCTCAGCCCTTTACCCAGGCTGGCCACGCATCCATGGGGTGAGGCTCCCCAATGGGGGGGGGTGGCCAGTCTGCAAACAGCCATCAGCCCTTCACCCAGGCTGGCTAGGCACCCCAGCTGGGACCCTTACCCCATGGGAGCGTGGCTGGCCTAAAAATCATCACAAGTACCTCTCCCAATAGAACCTCCACCCTTATCCAGGACACCCTTCAGGGAAAGCAGCCATCCCCCATCTGTGCATCAGGCTTCTATCTATAATAATAAAAGGGTAATATGCTAATTAGACTGGAAGACCTTGCAAACATTCTTCTGGACAAAGCCATGGTGGCAGGGCTGATATAGAGGCAGTTAGGGGTCAAGAGGGGATGGTAGTTGTGGGTGATCAAGCCAGTGGGAGGGGCTGTTGGGGGTTATCAGACTGGTGGGGGGCAGTTGGGGGTGAGTAGGCTGGCAGGCAGAGTGGTTAGGGACAATCAGGCAGGCAGGCAGGTGATCAGTTAGGAGATAACAGTCCCAGATTGCAAGAGGGATGTCCAACTGCCAGTTTAGGCCTGATCCCACATCGGGTCTAAACCATCAGTTGGATATCCCCAGAAGGGTCTCAGATTGGAGAAGATGCAGGCTGGGCTGAGGGACAAACCCTCCCCCACACACACACACCATGCATAAATTTTGTGCACCAGGCCACTGGTACAGTATAAGGAAAGGGGGCTCTTGATGGCCAGAAGAAAAGGAATAAAAAATCAGAATGAGATTTTAAAGTTATTAGAAGCAGTCTGGGAGCCCAAGGAAATAGCAGTCATCCATTACATAGGTCATCAGAAAGGGAAAGACTCAGTATCAGAAGAAAACCAACGTGCTGATGCCACAACCATGCTGGCTGCTAAAGAACAAGTGGCACCTTTACAGATCCTGTTGGCCCCCGAATTACCTGAACCTCCAAAGTACACTCTTCAGGAAGAAGAATGGGCCCAGCAAGAAGGGAGCAAGAAAATGAATGAAGGTAGTAGATATTCCCAGATCATAAGGTTTATGTCTCAGAACAGTTAGCCCAAGAAGCTTTGTTAGACCAATACTACCTAATTGCCCATCTTTCCTCTTTGTGTGCCTCAGTCTCTCAATGTTGCTTCCTCTGTGCTCAGAACAATGCCAAACAGGGTCCTGTGGGACTGATAAGAGGTTAGCATTGTGGGCAAGCTTCTTTTGAGGACTTAGAAGTAAATCTTACAGAAATAGGGCCTATCCTAACTGGTTTGGCTCAGTGGATAGAGTGTCAGCATGCAGACTGAAGAGTCCCAGGTTCGATTCTGGTCAAGGGCATGTATCTTGATTGCAGACACATCCTCAGTAGGAGGTGTGCAAGAGGCAGCTGATCGATGTTTCTCTCCCATCAATGTTTCTAACCCTTTATCCCTCTTCCTTCCTCTTTGTAACAAATCAATAAAATATATTTTAAAAAATAACATAAATAGGGCCTAGTAGAGGAAATAAATACCTGCTAGTTTTTGTTTGTACCTTTTCAGGCTGGGTCGAGGCATATCCCACTCACACAGAAAAGGCAAGAAGTTACTAAGGCATTGCTGAAGGAAACAATTGCATGGTATGGAATGCCTCTGACCATAGGGTCTGATAATGGCCCAGCCTTTGTAGCAGAAATAGTACAATAGGTAGCTAAGGCTTTAGGAATTAAATGGAACTTATATACAGCCTACAGGCCTCAGAGTTCAGGGAAAGTGGAGCGCATGAACCAGACTCTAAAGCAAGCTATGGCTAAGCTATGCCAAGAGACAACCTTACCCTGGACATATATCTTGCCTCTTGTACTCCTGTGGGTACACTATGTCTCAAGGGCCAGGGTAGGTTTCTTTCCCTTTGATATTCTATATGGTAGACCCCCTCCCTTAATTCAGCCAAAGAGAGATTTGGGGGAAATAGAGAACTTAGAAATCCAGAGACAACTAAAAGGACTTGGAAAAAAACTGTCTTTGAGGTCTACAGGTGGGTTACTGACTGACTACCCATCTCTCTAGGAACAGCCATACATCCTTATGAACCTGGAAACCAGGTTTGGGTAAAGGATTGGAAAAGGAAGCCCCTCACACCTACCTAGAAGGGACCCTATCCAGTCATATTAACCACCCCAACAGCTCTCAAGGTTGCAGGACTGGATACCTGGATCCACCACTCCCAGGTGAAGGCAGCCAACCAGCTGAGTGATGCCCAGCCTGAGTGAAAGGTGACCTCTGACCAGAAACACTCCCTGAAGATCACTCTTAAGAAGGCAGCAGATCTGGCCAATCAAACTGCTCCAAGGAATTCAGAAATGCCCTGCTAAATTCTACCTAATACTAATCTGTCTCTTTTTTAGCTCCTCCTTAAGTAGTACCCAGGGCCAACACCCAACAGGTCATCTCTCAGATGAACTATGCACTCTGTCCTCCAGGCTGAAAACACCACCTACTCCTTGTGCTCCCCTGTAGGAACATTCTGCATGTGTAGAACTCCTGCTTACTTCTGTACGCCTGAAAACTGGACGGGAATGCCTTTAAACTTCAGAATTCCCTACAAATCCCTAATGGAATACTAACCCCTTTGTCATCATCCCTTCTCAGCTGGAAGAAGTTAAGAGTGGTCGTCATCCATGTTTACCATGACATCCCATAGTCATTGTACCATAAGGCTAAGATAAGCTTGTAGGACAAGGGGGAGGATAAATGAAAAAGCTAAAATGGGCTAATTCCAATGTAATCCCAATATCTGGGGCTAGTGATCTGAATCCAAGCCAGCAAGCTCATTGTACATTCCTGATAACCTATAATTAAGTCCCTCTCTCCTTCCCAGATACTGGTCATACAGAACCTGTTACTGTGAACAGTGCACTGCCCCAGATGGAGGATTATTAACCCTGACTCTAGCACAGACCATCAGATATGGCCTGGAGACACCCAACACCTGAGGGCCTTCTTGCAAGGCCTGCGAAAAGGACCAGAAGTATAATCCATATTTGTGGGACAAAGACCACAGGGGGATATAAGGGAGGGCCCCATGCATGTTCCTTCACTCAGATTTGGAAGGCTGTTCCCTGAGTCTGCCAGCATATTAAACAGTGTCTCTCCTGTTCTTTAAGGCTGCACTTGTTTTATCTTTGGTCTTCTGCAACAGCAGAATATGGATGTTTTCAGAATGGAGATATTTCAAATTGTTAAGTATTTGGCCCTGATACTAAAAATTGAGAAACCTTTTGTGCAATCTAGTTTATACCTGAAAAAAGTCTGAATGAATGAAAGATCCAAAGAGGTGAAAAGACCTTACCCTTAAGTTTATTTCTATTGTAATTTGGAATATTTTAAAACACTATGATATTTAATTTTAATCCTTCTAACTTTAGTGTTACGTGTGGGAAGTTGGAATTATTCCCCCTTTAAATGCATGAACTAATAGCAATTAAGTAACTAGCTCCATGTCTCAGAAATGATTTTGAGATCACTTATTTTTAGTATGCTGCTGGGATCAGAACAAGGCCAGTTTCTAGATAATTACAACTTTCCTTCCAAATCTAGTTATGTTGAAAAGATTAGGCTGAATCATACGAAATTATCACATTTATAGGTAAAATATCAACAATCAATACAGTTCAATCTAATGTTTGGGGTGGAAAGGGAGATGAGTAATCTGACTATATCCTGCAGTCTATTGCCACCAGTTTCCTCCCCAAAAGGCTCATAAGGTTAAGTCCTCCACTGAGAAAAGGCTTACAAGTCTTTTGCTACATGAAGTTCTCACACTGATATGCAATACAAGCAAAACAAAAGGAAACAAAAACTCTATATTAGAAACCAAAACAGAATAGCAAACCTGGGGCACAGTTCGGTTTTCAAGAATACTTTAAGCAGCATGTATTGTCTTTCCATTGACAATCCTTGCCCTTGCCAAATCAGGATTACTGACTCTCTTAATTTGCAATTTCCTAAATTTCAAGAGTTGTTTCTCTTTTTGATTTCTATATAATGGTTCATCTAATTTTTTTTAAGTTGCAGTTTTTGATGTTTAATTTCAAAATCAATTTAAGATGTGATGAGCTCCATTAATACACTACAATATTGCTTTACTTGTTTTCTTGAGAAGTACTTTAAAAAAGTGTATCATTTTAATGATTTTAAATTACTCTATAGTGCACATATCAATTTATAACTATTACAAGATTTTACATACCCCCAAAAGCACTTCAGTTTTAGAGGTGTGCTGTATTTGGAGATAGAATGAGAGTTAAAAATTATTTTTAAAGGCTATGAATATAATTTACAGCCTTTAAAATTCTCTAAGCTCTCTGCTATAGAATGTAAATAAAATCTTAAGTGTTTAATAGTTAAGAAAATAAGCCCAGGATGAAAATATTATTATAAAATAGTTTTCTTTTTATTCAGACTAATTACAATATTCTTTAGAGATAAAAAGACTTATAGTGTGTAAGTACAGCAATGAGTGAAACTGTATAAGTTTGCATGGGTGTGTATGAGTGAGCAAGCATGTGTTTGAGTGCATGCATAAATGTGCAATAGTATACTCATATACATAGGTGATGATCTGAGCATGCCTATATGTGTGTATGTGCTAGCATCTAAGTATATATGTGTGCATTGTTTGACTACATATGTGCTTGAGTGTGTTTGAGTATGTGCACAAGTGTGCAAGTATCTGCATGTTTGTGCATTTGTGTGACTGCATGTGTGGAAATGTGTTCATGTTGGGTGGAAGCATGTAACTTTCAGGTTTAAGTACATGCTTGGAGATTAAATGCTACATGTGCTTTTATGTAGGTAGTTTTTAGAGTGTGCGCTAGAATTAATTTACAAGCCTTAGCATAGAAGGAAGGAAATGTCCCCAACCCCCAACTGTATCTATAACACATCTATATGATATTTGCATAAACACGCACACAATTTGTACTTTGCTTGAAATTTGTGGGGGAGGAGGGATAGCAAAATTCCAAATTTACCCCAGGATTTTGCACTGGTTCTATCAGTTTAATAGATGTAAATCAGCTGCTAAAGTTGGGAAATATTCCTTCCTTCTTGCTTTAAAAATTGATTTTGATGACTTTATTCTCTTAGGATTCCTCATTCACAGTGACACATGTCACTATCCTAGTGATTGATGATACTTTGGGGTTAATATTTAAAAGACTAATTAACATCCATTTCTACACCCCAGACTACCCTTAAGGTTGTAGAGGGCACCTGGCACATTTCTAAGAGTGGACCAATGCCCGTTCACTGATGCATTTCTCTTGTTGGTCAAAGCATGCTGCTCTAGAAGGTAGAAGGCAAAGCCCTAGGGGCCAACACTACTATGTAATGAGTACCAGGTTCAGTGCTAGAATCTTCACATACAATATCTCAGTTAATCTTTCTGCAACCTTGCAAAGTAGTGTTAATTTCATTTTTTTTTTTTTTGGATGAGATGCTGTGGCTCAAAGAGGTTAAATGAGTTGCTTAAGGTCATACAGCTAATTAGAGGTGATGCTGCTATCACATTTATGTCTGTCTAACTCTAAGATGTGTTCTTTGCACTATACTGTGCTGAACCTTTTTGATTGAATTTGAAAGTATGACCTTTACAGAATTTATATCTTCCCTCACTGAGCACAGGGTTTATTTGGCTGCCTGCTACTCTCTGGCCCTCAATTACCTTCTCTAATGATGCCTAAAAACTTGATTGATAGCAAGTTCATATCTACCTTAGAGGCAATGAATAAATTCACAAACCATACTTCCAATGTTAAGCCTCACTATATATTTATTTTAAAGTATACTGGTTTGAATAAACTGTCTGTGGAATAGAAACTATTTATAAAATAATTACTATGTACCAGAGGTATTATACCCATTTTACAGGGATGGACATCAAAACTTCAAGAGGTTAGATAATTAGTTTAAGACTGCATGACCAGAACCAATAAACTCTACAGCCCTTCTGACAGCCCCAGATTAGCTTTGTTTGACAAGGTCTGGGTAAGTCATTGGATCTAATCAAGCCTCATTCTCTTTATTTATAAAATGGTAATAACAGTGCTCTCACTGCAGGACTGTGGAAAGGATGAGATACAGTGTGCATAAAGCACTTTGGACATAATAAACAGATAATGCATCATAGTGATTATCTGAGTTATTACACTCAAAAATGAGTATGAGCTTTGTCAATAAATAAACTTAGCTTCAAAAGTGCTGCCTCCTACTGGCTATGTGACCCAAGGCACACTGATGAATTTCTCTAAGTTTTCATGTCCTCATCTATAAAATGATGATAGCATTTTATAGCACCTTAACCCAAAGTGTGTTCCAAAGAACACAGATATTAGGAAATGTTAAGCAAAGCCTGGGTTGCCTGCTCAAAATTTTTGTGAAATATTCTGCTACACAGCTTTCCTCTTGCAGGGAATTTTTAGAATCTGGAATATCAGAAGGTAGTTTGTGAATTTCCAAGTGGGAGCTGACACATGCAGTATTTCTGCTTTTATTATTTTATTACCAGAGAATGTTTTTGTTTGTCTATAAAACCTTGCAGAAAATGGTTGTAAAGAAAATACTCTGGAAATACTGACGTGATGAAGATTAAATAGATAGTATTTGTAAAATGTGTGCTATATATAAGAACTCAATGAATGTAACATTATCACCATCATCATTACTACTATTACCATAATCATCATTATAGTCATTAATAAGCCCCATCACAGTTCAGATTATTTGGGCCACAAAAGGTATGCCTAATACATTCCTAGAAAAGGGGTGTGAAAACTTTGAAGCTAGATGTTTTTGTTAGCCAGGTTAGACTAAGCTAGTTCAATGGTGGTAATGACATTGGGTGTATTTCTTTATATAAAACTAGAGGCCCAATGCATAAAAATTTGTGTAAGAGTAGGACTTCCTTCCCCCAGCTGCTTGTACTGGCTTCCTTCTGGCACCCAGGACCTGGGCTTCACTCCTCCAGATGCCAGCAGGCATCTAGGACCTCGACTGGCTTCCCCTGGGCCACCCACAGGGACCTGACTAGCTTCCCTTCATCCCTGGCTTCATCAGGAAGGACATCTGGAATGATGTCTGGTCTAATTACCATAGTACCCTTTTATTATTATAGATAGATTCCTTAGACTCACCAAAGGGTTCTTTGATAACTAAGACTTTTCTGGAACATTTCAAGTTGGAATTTCACAGCTAGATCTCCCATTGTTGTACAGTCATTTCTGATTGTTTTTAACGTGTTCGTGAGCTCTTGTTTCTCACACAGTTTATCTTCCCATAGAGGAGAGTTTTGCCAAAAACAACAACTACAAAACTTGGCAGAAGTAAGGTGAACTGCTATTGAATGTCTGACTTATATAACTAGACTATCTTTCTTTTGGTCCTGATTCAATTCCCTGGCAACCTGGAAATGATTTGCCATTGCCCTTGTATTTCTCCTGTCAAGATGTACACAGTTTGCTTAGATCTATGGTCCTTTTAAAATAATCTTTAAACTTTTATCCATTCTCTGCTACTATGGTGGAGTTAATCACATCTTAGGAGCTGAATTCTAGGATGGTGGTAGATCCTTTTATCTTCTACCAGAAGTCTTCAGGGACTATGTGGGTTGCTTCCCTATGAACCAATCTTTTAGAGAGATATATTTTTCTAGAGAGATGTATGATCCACAAGGACATTTCCTTACACATAAAAAATGTATTTATGGACCAAACATGCTGTAACTGAAGGGTAGGATGTGGAATAAACCTACAAGAAACTTTGTATCTAGCTTAAAGACCAAAATTGTAGATTGTATTTGTTATAAAAGAGATTATTGACTAGTATTAACTTCTCATTTCTTACTACCATGCTTAAGACCGATATTATGAAAAAAGTAGAAATTAATCACTTATTCACTATTTTAACCCTTGGTATACAGTTTCAGAGTTTGTTTGCATTTATGTTTGGACTAATGAGATGAGATGGGTTGAAGCTTTGCTACTCTGTTAGTAATCTTCTGATTCCCAAAAACCATATTGTTTGTCCCCACATGTGCTTCAAGTGGGGGACATCTCCCATTATGAATAGACTGATAATGATTAAAATGAATATACTCTCTGTCTCTATTATCCTAGAATCTGCTTTGACAAGAATATTGGACAGAGAAAACCAAAAATTTCTGGCCAGGTTAATGTGGCAATATTTGCATACATTAAAAGAGACCATTTGGATTTTTATCAAAGTCAAATTGTGTTTATGAAAAACTTAACACTAAGTGAAAACTCAGATTTAATAACCGTGGGGAAATATCTGAATTTAGTTGTCCCAGCCTAGAAAGAGGCCAGGCTCTGTGGCGGTTACATAGGATTCAAAATTAAAGTACAAGATCATGGCAACTCAGATGCCAAATGACAATTTAGTAATCATAAGCCTCTGTCTACACCATAGTAATTCCTCCTTGTATAGCACACATGATTTTTTTTTAAACATTCAAACTAAATAAAGAATCTGAAGAAAATGTCATGGCCTAAGGACCATCCAAGAACCCCTCTGAATGACAAGCACTAATCCTTGCTACTTTATTTATTATCTCTACTAGTGGCCTGGTACACAAATTCACGCACATTGAAAGAAAATTAAATGGAAGAAATATTTTAATATTGCCATTCGTCCTTTCCCTGGAATAGAAGTGTTAACCAAATTCATGAATGACAATCACAGATTGAAATACCTGCATGCGATTGGCATCAGTGAGAGCTATATATGTATTGAGCATGTGCCAGTTAACTTAGCTTTTTATATCTATAGAATAAACTTGCTTAATTAGACCTGCTTTCTGATGTAGCTAAACTTTTTCCAGCCCAGTGAAGCACCCCAACTTCTCTCCCAGGTAATTGTCAGCAACACAGCAGTAAATATCAACATGAATCAGATTATTATTGTAGATCACGCAGGGAGAACAAAGGCTAAAATATTTAATTGAATTAGTGTTGGACTATATTTTGCACAATGAGAAAAACTGAAGTTATTTTCAAGATCCACCATTTTCTTACTTCTTTTCTGTCGGGTCAAGCTTCTAAACTTTCTAAATCTCTGTTTTCTGGCTAATGAAAAGAAAACAAGATTCCACTGAGTCTCCTATCTACCTACTCCAGGAATTCTTTGAGGATCAAATGAGATGAGGCATAGGAAAATGCTTCACAGACATTTGGTTAAACTGTACAATGTTTTCACCTGGCTATAAAGCAAGTTGTTTTCCTGGGCTGAAGAAACTCCAAGGCTAGTCACTAGAAAGAGGAAACTGGGCATGGCCCATTTCTGGGCTGTGCTGGGCTGTGGGCCACTTTTTGTGCCATGGGGTCTTAGCAGCAGCAGCTGTGATTTGGCAGAGTGTCACTCTGGGGTGATGGTGGGGCCTGTGTCCCATTTGTGAGAAGCCAAGTATTGTTTTATGGGCACCAGGTCTGCAGTTCCATTTCTCTATAAATGGCCAGTGCACGTCATGGTAGCTCCTGCATTGAGTATCTGCCCCCTAGTGGTCAGTGCAATCATAGCGACTGGTTGGATGGTCAGACACTTAGGATATTAGCCTTTTATATATATAGATAGGTTTTCTGGCAGAACTCAGAGTGTTCTAACTCACTTTATGACATAAAACACTTTATCCATCCAAGTTATAAACCTATTACTTTATTAGTCATTTTATCTGAAACATATACTGTTTTCCTTCTTGAGAGACCAACAGCCTGGCTTTTCAGGTGTATATTCTATAGAAGTAGTAGTGTCTTTAGGAATTTAATTACTCTATTATTGGCCCACATTTGTATTCTTTGTTATATTTTGCAGTCTTAAGTATTAATGTCTTGATGATTTTCCTGTCTTAGGAAATATAAGTGTAAACATTCTTTTATACTTCCTTGTTCTGGTTTTATTTTCATAAATTAAACGATTTAATAACTGCTACCTTTGTTGTCCTATTATTGTCAAAAGGATTATTGGGTCAACTCTACTGAAACTCGAATCATTTCTGGTAGACCTTCTTCACATATAGCTGACTTGGACAGTAATCTTATACTAGAAGTTTATTTGTTCATTTACCTTGCTATCACCATACAATCAGTTTAAGTTGGAAGAAATATTTGGTTATAGTTTCCAGGCTAGACTTAATACTGCCAGATATTAGAACAATGTTGTACACTACAAATATAAAGTGAGATTAAAATGTAGGCCATGTAAATAATAAAAACATTTTAGTAGCCACATTAAATTTTTAAAAATACAGGTGAAATTAATTTTAATTTTATACTTTAACACAATATATCCAAAGTGTTACATTTCAACATGTGAACTATATAAAAACTAATGGGATCCTTTAATTTGTTTTCCACATCAAATTTTGAATAGAATCCATAGGAGCAATGTGTCACTGGTATTACTATAAAGAAAAGTTTATTTCCATTGAGCTATGATTTTGTCTTTATGCTGAGAACACAGTAAATCACAAAACTTGTAATGGTGCCCTGTTGTTTTGGTTGAGAGCTAGAAAACTACAGTGAAATTCAATGTTATTTACCTGTGCACACATCTTCCTTAAATAAATATTGCATTTCTTAGCTTCCTTTGCTTCTATGTGTGGTTAAATAACTTAATTATTGG
The DNA here is from genome assembly GCA_004026805.1 of Lasiurus borealis. Classification (NCBI taxonomy): domain Eukaryota; kingdom Metazoa; phylum Chordata; class Mammalia; order Chiroptera; family Vespertilionidae; genus Lasiurus; species Lasiurus borealis. The sequence goes on along the minus strand of PVJN01003785.1, from coordinate 49,395 downwards.
TCAATTAGATATAAGCCAATGTTTCCAGCAGTAGTTTCAATAAAGCCTCCTTAATAAAGAGAGATCAGGCCCTTTCTCTATCCAAAACTTTGTCTTGCCTGGAATAAAGATACGGTGGCTGGAACACTGGCTGCCTTGTTTACTATGAAAATAAGAGACTCTTTTTAGGGATAGTAGTGATGTGAACTAGATGTGGCTTTCTTTCTGGAGTCACTATACAAGCTTTGGACTGCCTACCTCTAGATTTCCTTTGTGTGAGATAAATTCATACTTGTATCTAGTTTAAGCCACTCTTAATTGTTTTTCCTTATAAGAGGTATTTCCTATTATTGACTCTAATCTTAGCTGATATGCCATGAATATAAATTTTCCTTGAATATGATCTTATAATAAATAGAAGGAGTTAAAGAGAGTAAAGGGAGAGAACAACTACTTTTTAGCCAACTTTTCAGTAAAACATCTTAGGAAAAAAACCAAATGGGTAGGTACAAAAGAAGGTAATGACTTTGGAGTAGAAACAATTTTCATAGTCTTAAATTAATTCAGTTTTACAATGCCTAAAAATGAATTTGTTTAAGGCAGCTAATAATTTAACCCTTATGTTTAACCTTAGATAGTAAGAATGTTATGAGAGGCTCAGACAAACCAAGTAATTTATTCAAGGTCATATAGTAACTACTTAGAAGCAGAGCTGGTATTTGAGTTCATTTCTACCTGAATTTTCCTATGACGAATCTCTGACAGTTTCCATAATATTATGTTAGTTAAGTTAGAGATGCAGAGATCTTCCCCTATATATGTGCAATGCCAATATTCTAGAGATTCATTGGAAATTTAACACCTGTTAAAGTTGAACAAGGCTCTCTGAATGATATAATAGACAAAAGGCCAAAACCAGAGATTATAAGACTTGCCTTTCATATTAACTATGTGACTAATAATCTGCATGACCTTAAACAAGTCATTCAACCTTCTGGACCTCAGTTTTCTCAGCTATAGAAGAAGGGGGAGGGGGCAAAACAAAGTGACCTAAAAAAAATAAAGCATTTAAGAACATTAAAAAAAAAAACACACAAAACAACAAACAAGGTAATCTCTAAATCTATTCTTGTGCCACTATTCCATGATTACACCAACAAATATGTCAAAGAAGAAATGAATGAAGGGAATAATGTTGGGAAAAAAAGCAGGCAATAGAGTGTTTTAACTGTCACTACTTATTGACATGCAGAATTCAATTTAAAAATTGAATGGACCTAGCAAGAAGTATGGGAAGCTTTTTTGATTGTTGAAACTGTTTACCCTTGATTAAACTGTTAACTTTGACTGTTATGGTTTCAGATATATCTTTTGAACAATACTTCCAAGACATTTCTCCAATGTTCAGACACTGAGACAAATCATTTTCCTGGCATGGAATGAACTTTTCTAATTTGTTGGACTCTAACAAGTCTACATGTACCTTAGTCAATAGAATTCTTGATTTAAATGGAAATTAAAAATTTTCTCCACTTAAGAGTGAAAAATGTTAATTACTAAAATTAAATTGATATGTAAATGAAGCTGAAATACACATTTTGCAGATGTGTAAATTGAGAGCCATAGTACTTGATTTGCCCAAGATCACATGAAGGTCAGAGTTCTATAAGGCCACCAAAAGCCTCTGAGGATATGGGTGACCTAGAGTTTTGGTGAAACTCCAGAGTGGGAACTGACAGCTAAACTTTGGGTCTGTACAGGATAAGGGAACAATATTCAAAACCAACCTAGAAGAAACTGTGTGTTGCAAACAAAGACTAGAAGAAAATTATCTCTCTCAGGTTTGGGTCTTTGAACATGATATACAATAAGCCTCCTCTGAAACTTTCTGGCCACTAACCAAGTTTCTTATGGACTTGGGCCTCAATCTATACAATATGTATGGTTCAAAAAAGTGTAACCTATGGTTTTTAATATAAAATTTTCCTTATCTGTAGTGCATATATGTTCCTGACAGAACAAATGTAAATGCTCCCCAGAGGAATATGTTCTTCATACAGGACTTAAAATGTCAACATATTTGAACTCACAATTAAAAAAAAAAGAGGGTTGCAGGCTCAGTTCCCAGTGAAGGGGAGTGCAGGAGGCAGCCAATTAATGATTCTCAGTCACCATTGATGTTTTTTCTTTCCTCTCTCTCTGCCTCTCTCCCTTCCTTTCTAAAATTAATAAAAATATATTTAAAAAAAATAACAGAAACAAGAAAGAAAACCATCATATAAAGCAGTGGTTCTCAATCTTTCTAATGCTGTCACCCTTTAATACAGTTCCTCGTGTTGTGGTGACCCCCAACCATAAAATTATTTTCGTTGCTACTTCATAACTGTAATTTTACTACTGTTATGATTCGTAATGTAAATATCTGTGTTTTCCCATGGTCTTAGGCAACACTAAGACCATGGCCTAAGACCATGGGAAAACACAGATGGTCTTAGGCAACACTGCCTAAGACCATGGCCTAAGACCATCGGAAAACACAGATATTTACATTATGATTCATAACAGTAGCAAAATTACAGTTATGAAGTAGCAACGAAAATAATTTTATGGTTGGGGGTCACCACAACACGAGGAACTGTATTAAAGGGTTGCAACATTAGAAAGGTTGAGAACCATTGATATAAAGGATATGAGGAGAATAACAAATCACAGATTTACTATATCCATAAGGACTTAACATGCTATATTTATCAGATACAACATATAAAATAAGTGCAATATGCTTAGAGAAAAGAGAGCAACAAAAAACAAGATTAAGGAATAAGAAATTACCCAAAACTAATGAGGCATACTTCAAAAAATATTAACATTTTAGAAATAAAAAGTAATTACTGAAATTAAATTTGAGAAGGAGGGTTAAACATCATAAATATAGTTGAAGAGATTTTTAGTGAGCCAGAGACAGATTTGAGGAAATTACCTACAATACAATAAACAAAGAAATGGAAAATAAGAAAAATAAATAAAAGACTTAGGGTCCAGAGTGGGTCAGTCGAATAGAACTTCCAAAATGAGATAATAGAGATGATGAGAAAATCAAGATTTCAATGAGATGACTAAACATTTTCTATGATTTATGAAAGACATAGATCCTTACATTCATGAAGTTTAGCACATCACAAGGAGTGTGGATGAAAGGGGCCACATGCTGACCTGACAAGCTCAGAGGAGGCCTGCATAGCCGCCTTGCAAACTCAGAGACCTAAAGTAACTACAAAGGATGGTCTGAAATTAAACTTGAACCAAACGCAGTTATGGTGGGCAGTTACATCCTAGGCCAGTATCTTCACTGACAAGGTCAACCTTTACTTTTACCTTAACTGAGCCTATCAGTCTTTTTGCATCTATGATAACATACCCCAGAAATGTCTGGGTAACTTGTAACTAGTAACTTCCCTTTTTCTGGAGCCCCTGGGGCACAATCAAATGTGTTGGGCGCCAGGACAGATACCACAAATTCCTTCATTATCATATTAATTGTTTCTGCAACCACCTAAGTATGTGTCCATCATTTCACTTTGTATCCAATCCCAGGGGTTTTCCCACCGAATTGCTTTATCCCACCTCCTTAACCTATCACCAATGAATTTCATGTAACCCACCCATGTCCCTCCTTTGATTGTGTTGTATACAAATGTAACCCACCATTCTCAGGAGCATTATCTCAATTCATTGAGGTTCTGCTTCCCACCATATGTCGACAATTTGGCTCAAATTGAGTTCACAAAAATTCTTTACAGGTTTCAATGGTTTTTTTACGTTAACATTACGATAAAAAATTAATCCACACTGACCTGAAGGACAGCACACTGGGCTGTGAATTCTATTGCCAGTCTCAACTCTGAAGCAAGCACAGTAAAGTAAGTTGTCCAGTGTTACACAGGAAATTGGTTATTTTAAAAATAAAACAAGGAAGCTATTATCCACCTTATGGATATTATGAGTGTACCAGAAACTTTTTGCCAGGTTACTGGGAATGTGGAAGCCTGCATTTAAGCCAAGTTCTTTACAACAGATGAAGCACCCATTCAGAATTTCTATGAGCTTCCATTTACCAGGTTTCCAAATAAAAAAATGTATTTCCTTAAACCTTAACAAAGGACTAATCTGTCATTCTTATCCCTCTTTTCCTTCTCTCCAATGACTGGAAATAATATATATAAATCAATTCTCTGAAGCAGTTCTACAGGTATTTTGTATCATTCATGCTCAATATGCAACCCAAATTCTAATAATGACACGATTATGGCCTAATAATGAAATAAGGAAAATGGGTATGTGACCATCTAGAGAAAAAAAGTAAAACCATCAGATAAATGGAGGATATTTTTATTACAAAAATTAAAGTATCATTTGATTTACTTGTGTGATTTATATGGTGTGCTCTTCACTGTCTCCAATCATCTGATTTTGGCAAGCAGGATTGGGACAATTTATTCTTATCTACACCCATATCCTGGCTACCAATTTTGCAAAATTAAATTTTAGCTTCCTTCAACCTTTCTCAGCTATCTCCACACAGAGTGCTTCTACCTTCTCCTTCTCTCTTCAGAGGACTGGAGTGCCAGTAAGTTAGCCACAGTATAGAGATGGGCTCCCGGGTGGCCACTTTTCCTACAGTATCTCATTTAAAAGGCTCAGATACATCTTTTAGATTTTCCCTTTTCTGAATCCTTTTCATTTCATGTAGCTATACATGAATTGAGTAAAATGTCAAATAGCAGAAGAATCTGGGATTCAAAATAAGAGTTTGAGTAAATAAGAAGAATGCATTTCAAAGAGAAAAACAAAATGTGCCTGTTTTCTTTTGATGATGTTCCAACTGGTCTGTCCACATGCATTCTTTGTTATTAATTGTATTTTCACCTTGTAAATGCTCACACATCCTCTCACTCATGTTTACATATATTTTCTTGCTTCATAATTGCCACCTTTAAAAAATATATGTCCCTGGTTTGAAAAACAATTTTAAAGTTTTCATATCCTGACACAGTCGGTAGAGTTAGCTCAGATTTACAGAGAGCCGCCTGTAAATTTTCCTGTTAGTTCAAACTTGTCAAATTATCAGAAGTTTCACTGGATGTTTGCATTGATGCCTGCTAATGATGGCACATAATAGGTGTGGTTTTTATTGTCTCAGAACAAAATGTAAAAGATGTAACAGGAAAACATTTGATATTTGATGTGCTTTGAATCACCTCACTATGTATATAATCTTATGGGAATCAAATGAACTCTCTTTTATAAAGATAAATGATTTTTGAATCTGAGAATATTTTGGGATTTATTTTCTAGTTTTACTTAAGAACAATAAGAATAAAAGGCTTATGGGATGGAAAACCATCTGAATAGGATATGTTGCTAGAAAATCATGATAATAGTGTATTTTTTTCCATTTCATATCTACTTCAAAGATATTTCTGTAGATTCAGTCTTACACACTTTATTTGACTGGGGATTCTGCTAAAGATGCTTTGATTGTATGTAGTTCTAGTGCCACCAATGAACTTCAATTACTGATTCAATAATCTAGAGTTAATGCTGTTAATGGTGCACCACTATGCTTTAAGCAGGAGTTTATTTTATCAAAATAAGTATCATCTGAAGGCATACCCTTTATTTTCTACTGAGTTGAAACAAGAATTACTTTAAAATAAGTTTGATCAGACGTTGTCCTACTTCAAATAGCAAATTAAAGATAAATAAGCCTACATAGGAATTAGTCATGTCTTTTGTGTTTGTATGCTCTAAAAACACTATAAAAACCTCCATATGTTTCAATGACTAATTGTCTATATTTCAGCTTTTCTTTATGTCCAGGCAATTTGAAGTATTATGATTTAACATTGTTTGCTAACTAATAGAAATATTTCTTCTGAGAACTTAGCTACTGTTGCTAAGAATTAAGGTCCGTGTCCAGAATTAAATATCGAAAAGTACTTGCAATCTTCAGTTTCTAATTTGGCCTCATTAATTACATCTTTTCTACTGAAGTTATTAAATTCTAGGTACTTTATATATGAATGGATTTTTCTCTTCAATGATATGGTGAATAGCTACATATTTGTGTGAGTAGCTAGTGTATTACATTTGAACAAAGCTTCTTTACTGTAATGTCTATAGAAAAAATACAGTATACATGCTAATCTTTTCAAATGGCCTAATAAATACCTGAAAATTGCAGAGGAAGTGATATGTTGTATGTGATAGACATGTAGAATCAGATAACGATATTGTGATTATTGGCACTTTCAATAACATGAAAAACTAATAATGTTTTTAAAGCATATGGTGTTTGTATAATCAAGGAAAATTTCCCCAGCAACAACAATTATACAAGCCTCTTACAAGTTCCTCATCTAATTATCTGTTTTATTAGTAGATCAGATCATCATCCATTAGGGGACACTTAAAAACATAGAGACATTGCTTTAATGAAGATATATATATGCACACACACACACGTTTATGTTATGTGTTTATGTGTATTGCTATAAAGAATATTAAGTTCTCTAGCAACATGGTCTATATATCAAAATGTGAATGTCCTTATAATGAAAACAAAACATATTTATAATGAATATTTTCTCACCATAAACAATATGGAGTTAAGAGAGTTTATGGACTGTATCCACAAACCATTCATAATCAGTGTCAACAACTCAATATACAGGATCAAGAATCATAGATCTCAGTGTTGTAAGGGGCCTCAAGGGCCATTTGGCTAATCTACATTTCAAAACTGAGCCAGCTGAGATTAAAAAATGTTAAGCAAGTTACTCAAGGTCACTGTGCTGTGAATGCACACACACATACAGAGTCATCTCTCTAATGGAAAAACAAGATGGCCACATGTCATAAGATGGCATGAAAATAAATATTCTTATACCAAAGCCTTAGTTATGGTAGCTTCAGGAACTAACCCTAATCCTGCTTAGAGCACCTGGCTATAACTAGTAGTACCTCATGATTTCTGTTATATTACAAATAGTCAAACCTCAGTTTTTTTAATTAAATCTTTATTATTCAGATTATTACATTTGTTTTTCTTTTTTTCCCCTCCATAGCTCCCCTCCACCCAGCTCCCATCCTTCCCTCTACCCTTACCTCCCTCCTGTTGACCTCATCTATAGGTATATGATTTTTGTCCAGTCTCTCCCTGTACACCCCTCACCCCTGTCCCCCTGAGAATTATAAGTCCACTCCCTTTCTGTGCTCCTGATTCTAGTATATTCACCAGTTTATTCTGTAGATCAAATTTTTAATTCACGTAATTTTTAGATTCACTTTTGATAGATATGTATTTGTTGTTCATAATATTTATCTTTTACCTTTTTCTTCTTCCTCTTCTAAAAGAGTACCTTTCAGCATTTCATATAATACTGGTTTGGGGTTGATGAACTCCTTTAGCTTTTTCTTATCTGTGAAGCTCTTTATCTGCCCTTCAATTCTGAATGATAGCTTTGCTGGATAGAGTACTCTTGGTTGTAGGTTCTTGCTATTCATCATGGTGAATATTTCTTGCCACTCCCGTCTGGCCTGCATCATTTCTGTTGAGAAATCAGCTGACAGTCATATGGGTGCTCCCTTGTAGGTAATTAAGTCTTTTTCTCTTACTGCTTTTAATATTCTCTCTTTGTCTTTTGCCCTTGGTATTTTAATTATGATGTGTCTTGGTGTAGTCCTCTTTGGATTCCTTTTATATGGGGTTCTGTGTGCTTCCTGGACTTGTAAGTCTATTTCTTTTACCAGATGTGGGAAGTTTTCAGTCATTATTTCTTTAAATAGGTTTTCTGTATCTTGCTCTCTCTCTTCCTCTGGCACCCCCACAATTCTGATGTTGGTACACTTGAAGCTGTCCCAGAGGCTCCTTACATTATCTTCACATTTTTTGATTCTTTTCTCTTCTTGCTTTTCCAGTTGAGTGTTTTCTGATTCTTTATATTTCAAATTTTTGATTGATTCTTGCCTTCCTCTAGTCTGCTTTTAGGTCTCTGTATTATATTTTTTATCTCAGTCAGTGTATGTTTAATTTCTAGTTGGTCCTTTTCCATCTTTAGTTGGTCTTTTTCCATCTCTAGTTGGATCTTTCCCATCTCTAGTTGGTTCTTTTACATCTCCTCTTGAGTCTTGCTAACTTTATCCAACTTTTCTAGCATATTCTTGAAAAACCTTATAAGCGTGGTTTTGAACTCTATATCCAGTCATTTGTTTTCCTCCATTTCTTTTGTTTGTGATCCCTTCCCTTGTCTCAGCACTTTAATTATGCCGGGAGAACTTCTGTGTTGGATTCAGCCTTATGATACCAGATTTACAAAACTGCAAAAGCCTCTCTGTTGAGCTTGGGATGGGTGGAGTCTCAGGGCTTAAGGGACCACCTTGCCCCACCCTCTATGGCCCCTGAGTCTCACATTACTGGGTAATCGCTGGAGCGGTCCCTGTGAGCCAGCGTCCTGGCAGTGCCTCTAGACTGCTGCCCTTACAGCTCCCCTGCGCTCCGGGACCTTAAGAGTCTGGGTCCCCAGGGTTTCACCTGAAACTGGGGTTTAGTGGAGTTATAATAGGTGCAGTTGCGGGGGGGGGGGTCTGTCTCCTGCCCACTGGTGAAAGCCAGGGGCACAATCAGCAGTCAGTCCTCTGCACGCAGTGCCATGCACATCATCAGACTTCTGATCTTTTGCGACTCCCCTAAATTTTCATGCACTTCTCCCTTTTCACAGTCCAAACTCCCCTGTATGAGTTTTGGCTGGATATGGAGTTTAGTGTTGTAGGATAAGCGGTTCAATGCTGTGGGGAGTCTCCCACCAGAGAAAGCCAGCCAGGTACACTGGCACCCACTCTCTCCATGCGTGCATCTCTGTACCTCAGCTTTTTGCAGCTCCTTTGGGTCTCTGTGAGCCCCTCTCTTTTCTTCTAGTTGTGGAATTTCAACTCAGCCAGCTTTCCTGTGGTTCTGGATGATGTCCATTCTGTCTTTTAGTTTTAGTTTTGAAATTGTTGTGCGAGGCAGCAGTGTAGGTGTTTACCTATGCCACCATCTTGGATTCTCCCTCAAACCTCAGTTTTTTAACTCTCCCATCTCCAGCAGTTTGGTTCTCAACAAAGTTGTTTATGGAAATAATGTTGAATCAAACTTAGGTTCTGGTATTGACAAACCTTTCATGCTGATATATCAGCATGACAAAAGCATTTCTCAGGCCACAAACATAGGAGAGAATGTGACTCAATTACTGCTAAATCTTGCTAGTTAACATGTCAGAAAATTTTGCTGTGAATATTTTTGTGGGTTTTTTCTTTTCTTTTATTGCTGGCAAAATGGTTGAGTAGCAACATTTTAAAATATAGAGGCCATCAAGAGTGTTAATGTTGTTATCGGTGAAAGAAACTGATCACAGGCAATTGAAGAGGTAGAAAAACTGTTGCTGATTTGGGTAAACAAAAGAGCAGTTAGCCTGTGACAGCATTTTAGAAGTAGTGATATGTGAAAAAATGAAGATGCAGCATGCTGACTTCCTGAAAGACAGCCCTAGAAGGAAAGCTGAAAGTGATTTATTTAAGGCTAGTAGGGGGTGGTTTGATAAATTTAAGAAAGAAGTGTTTGTTTATAGATTAAACAGTACATTAGTCATGTACTGTATATCAGAAAAGTTAAAATAGGAAAGCATTTGGAAGAAATTAATTCCATTTACATTATTTCTAATAGGAAAAACTGATTTGGTTTTTGAACAAATCACTTATTGAACAACCTTCTGGAATTAATGAAGTTTGAAAACTGATGTTCCACTGTAATGAGTTCAGAAATACCCCAAGGCCTAATGTTTTGTATCTCTCTAACTGATTAATCCATTTCTAAGATATAGTATAATAAAAGGGGATCACAGTAGACCAGGGCAAGAATTATCCTCTTTATCTGAGTGCTTACCTTCTATGAATTTCACTCAGTCACCTGTGAATAACACTAGATTTGAGAGGAAGTTTAACCAAAAAGAAAGAAGTACAATGCTCTGAACTCTGCTTTTATGTTTCCTCTCAAAGACTGTGACCAAGAGCAGTCAGATTTTATGAAAGAAATACAGTAGCTGCATTTTACAAAGACTGATATTAGAGGTTACTTCCAATATCCTCAGTAAAGGCCAACTGTATTACTGAGATTTCAGGGCAAGGAGTTACATTTTAAGAGAGCGTGATCTGACCTGTGGTATATCCAAATCTAAACCATGTTATAACAAGCTTCTATTGTGTTCCTCTTGAGATATTTTTTAAAGAATAATGAATTAACCTCTGTGAAGTACCATGAGACCTTCAGGTTAAAGAAGACTATATCAAGTATCAATTCAGTGCCTCTAGTGTATCTAGTAAAAAGACTGAAAATAATCAGTAAACCATTCACTGCAGTCCCCTTGGTATCATAGCAGCATGGTTAACATGCTAACAGCAAGTTTCGTGCGCTTAGAAGAAGAAAATGATCAATGGCAAAGAGCATATCCACCTTTGAAATGACATGATCCATTATAAGAATCAACTGTTAAATTGCTTCCTGTACTGAGCACACTCAATTAAAAGACTTCACAGTGAGATCATCTCTATAGTTAAATATACTCTGTGGGAACAACCTTTGAGGAGCTTAAAAATCACAGAAGGACTATTTCTACCATGACAATGGAGATTTAGAAGGCATCTCCTTCCCCTATTTTTCAAGTTGGTAGTTTTTATTAGTAATTATTTAGCCTGAGAGACTGCAGAGTTTTGGCTCGTACATATCCACCCTTATACTTCTTTGGGCAAGAGATGCTTCTAGTGTTCTTTTTTTTCTACTGGATCCAGAATAGATGAGTTGGCTTTAGACCAGCGTCTCTGGACAAATATGTCATTCATGCACTTGATATGTTACATCATTTCTCTCCTTGAACTTTCCTGTTTCAGTAAAATAATCTATCCACAGTAAACCCAGCTCCCTGTCTAACTCTTCTTTCTTTGGTGGGGATGAGGGTGGAGGGCTGAAAAGAAAGTTAGACATGAAAAAAAATCACCAGACTGACACTCTACTTTTAGGCTTGCAATTAGTCAAGTCTATGGCTCTGGACAAGTTATTTAACCTCTCAGACCCTCAGTTTCCTTATGTCTCAGAAGGTTGTATATTTATTGTTCATTGTTTACTTCTGTCTCTCCTTGCCAGACAGTATGGTATAGTGAATACTAGTAAATACAAAGAATAAGAAGCCAGAATACCTTAGTCCAAATTCTAACTCTGATACTTGTTATGTGGGTAACTTTGGGTAAGTTATTTAACCTCTTGTACTTCACTTTCTCATTTGTAAAGTGGGCATAATTATAGTACTTATCTCTTAGGTTGTTACAAAGATTAAGTGAATACATATATGTACAACAGTTAGAATAATGCCTAATATATAACTGCTATGCAAATAATGCCTAATACTCTTGAAACTTGTAGCTCTAGGCCAAACTATATCTGACATATGGAAGAATGGAATGTGTTCAATAACATTTAGTAAAAAAAATAATAATAATCAGATTAAAGCCTTACTATACAGCTCCATAAGGCCTAGTCACTTCCCTTTTGTAACCCTCCTCTGACATGCTCAATGTGCCTCCCCACTACACTGTAAGTTCCTTTTGTGCAAGGACCATGACCATCTGGGTCACCACTATATCTCTAGCACCTAGCACATAACAGGCACATATATATTTGCTAAGTATATTTCAAATTTTTTTGGTTCATGAGCTAATTCAGTGGCACAGAAGGTCTCAGAAAGTACCTATAACTCCTGTTTATCACATGTCATTTCACATCCTTAACAAAAATAGGCACAAGCTTTGTAGGAGTTATCATTTAGTAATTCTACTCATTTAATGAGCATATAGTCTGAGGATTAGAAGACAAGTTATAAAGAATGATCCCTTCCTTTTGTTTAGGTGGAAAAACAAGTCATGTACACAAATACCTATAGCACGATGCCCTTTTTACTCTCTAGCACTGAATATCATAGGATTTCAGAGGATCTTACTGATGTGATCAGGAAATATTTTATATATTATCTCAAATTGTACGGAATATGCTCTATAATATTGTAATAACTATGTATGGGGCCAGTTGGACACTTGAAAAGTCAGGGGGATCACTCTGTAAAGTATATGATTGTTTAACCACTATGCTGTACACCTGAAGTTAATACAAAATAATATTAAATGTAAACTGTAATTGAAAAGGAGATATATGTACTAAAATATGTAATATTTTAAACAAGATAAAATAAATAAATTAAAAAATTAATTGATAAAAAATTGTACTTGGTCTTGTTGGATGGCTTGGATTTCATAGGGTAGAAAGGTAATAGCATTCCTGGCTGGGGTAAGGCAAGCATATATATTAATTTAGCAGATGGAAGGATTTATGCAGAAAGCAGAAGTAGAAGACGGTCTGGAGACAGAAATTTGAAATGGTTTGTAATAAGAAGCTAGGATAGTTGAAGTTTATCTATGGACAATGGAGAACTGTGGATGATATTACTGTAGGAAATATGAAAATTAAATCACAGTTGTGAGAATAGAAATTGGGCAACAATATGGCAATATATAAATAGAGTTCCTGGGCTAAGTTGTGTTTTTAAGTGATGGGACACCCAGTAGAACTATGTAGCAGATTGTTGGAAACGAAGGATTATTTGAGTTTGGGGAAATATAAATTTGAAATAATCTGCATAGAACTGATAGTGGGAGACTTGGGGATGGAGGAAATAATTGCAGGAGAACAGAGACGGAGGACAGAGGTTCTTGTACAGATCTATGACAATGAAAAATACAATAAAAAAAAACCACCCAGCAGTATCTAAGTGACCCTTACGATGGAACAACTGGAATGACCAGAATGACAAGTCGCTATGATGTGCACTGACTACTGGGGGAAGATGCTCAATACAGGAGCTGCCTCCAGCCCACAGGCTTCCATCAACAAGGGGACCTGCTGGCCAACCTCATGGTTCCTTCCCCCAGCTGGCAAGCCCCGATTGCCCAATTGGGGCTGGCCCCTGGTCTGGAATGAGAACCAGGGGTGGATGGTAGTGGATGCAGCCCTTTTCCCAAGGGGTTGAGAGCTGGCTCCCTCCTTGGGGCAAGCTGCCAACCTCCTGGGTCCCTCCTTCCATCTTTCCCCCCAGCCAACAGGCCCCATTAGGCTCGCTGCCTGTCCATCTTGGTGGCAGTTGGCTCCTCCCACTGACTGGCAAGTCCCAATTGTCAGATTGGGCCTGGACCCTGGGCTGTAATGGGGAACTGGGCATGGGTAGTGGCAGATGGGGCAGCGAGGGAAGGAGGAGGTGGGGAAGTGGGAAGGCAGGGAACCTGATCAACCCTGATCACCAGCCAGGCCTAGGGATCCCACCTGTGCACGAATTTCATGTTCCAGGCCTCTAGTGTTGTATATAAAAACCCAGTAAAATACCAGCCTCGGAAATACCTAGAAGCTCCTTACAAATCATGAAGGCATACAGAGTATTACTTTAAGGCAAAGACCTGGGAGTGGAGGAAGGAGACAACTTCAATGTACCTGTTGAGCAGTCAGATCCTGTCCACTTGGGGTCACAGCTGCACATTCCAGTGTCCAGAAGAAAAGTGCCATGTCCTGAGCACTGCTCTTGACATATAGGAAGTGGAGTTTCACAATTGATTCCTCCCCAACCAGTAGAACAGTGACATTCTCCTTTCACACAGATGCCATGGCTGGAACACATTGGGTCTAAGCAGTCCTCTGAAGGCCCAAAAAAGGAGGAAAGGTTTAAATGAACAGGTATTGCCATTATATGGCACTGAGATATTCACATCGATTTCCTAATATCATGCTGTTTTAATTAGGCAATACTATGACTCAGGTAGTTTCAACACTGTGTTCAAACCAAATTATTAACATTTAAAAATTTCATTAGATATCATAAAGATTGCATCCTAAATTTAGAGAAAGGAAACCATACATAGGTTGTGTGACATTGTTAGTAGTGTGCAGCACTCCCACATAAATGGGTGAGTGGATCAGTGAGGGCTTTCTATAGAAATTCCTCAGCTATGTAAACAAACAAACAAACAAACACAAGAATTTTTGGTGAGTCCTTCCTTGTCTTTTCTGAAATTGGAATCAGCTCCCAGAAATGCCTTTTACTTGATGTGTCTAGAGAAATTGATATATTTTAAGTTTGAATTATTCAAGGTATTGATGAAGTTACTGCAGAAGCACTGAAAATGCAACATATTTAACAATTCTTTTCTTGTGGCTTCTTCTATCAATACCCAGTGACAGTTTCTACTGTTTTAGAATATCATGGACTCAATTATTTTTGCCTGTGATTCTGTGAGTCTGAAAAATTTTGAACACATATATAATTTTTAGACAAGACATATATATTTTTGGACAAATATATAAACTGTATTGGAAGTAGATTCCTATGCTTGCCTTGGGGAGAATTGTTTTATGCTTTTAATTCAATTACCATGGAAAATGGGAAAGTTTATTTTCAAACTTTTAGTCTTCCCATACAAATAAGTTCAAACAAAACAATTTACTATGGTGCAGATGTATGCTTTGAATTACTTTTCCAGCAATGGAAAAAGACAAATATAATTTGCTACCATTTGCAAGACTGGCATAGTTTTAGGCTGTGGTGTGGCCTCGGAACAAAGGAAGTTTAAACAAGCATATATTTAGTGTAATTGCCATTATAATTAGCCCAATGATCTTAGGATCATTAGCACAATGCTTCAATACCTGAGCTAATCAGCAAAGAACTATCAGAAGGCACACCTCATTCTATTCTTTCATTATTTGAAGGGAAAGGAAAAGTCCAAAGTATTAAATTTTAGAAGAAGACAATTTAATTATATTAAAATATAATACTTTGAATAAGTAATATTTAACTTAATATAATTTCTTTTATTTAAAGGCCATGTTCAATGAATAGGTAAGTTATGCTTAAATCAGAGGCATAAATTCACATGGCTGAGGGTGCCAGGCAGGTGACAAACTGCAATGAATGATATGGGCTGGATGTAAGAAAACGGAGTGTGTTGGGAGTGAACTGAAAGCAGTTTAAAGGAAGCTGCTGCTGCTTAGCTCCAGTTGATTGGCACCATGTAGGCATGTGAGCCCAGGGTTATCCAATTTTTGTGTTGTTCACAAGAGGCTAGAAATAGAGGTTTTTATATGACACATCTCTATTTAAATTTTGGCAAATATGTCACATTACATGATAAAAACACCACCATCATTATGTGAATTAAACAAGGCCCATCTATAAGCCCAGGTTAGTCTGTCTGTCTGCTCCTGGTCTATGATGTCTGACTTAAAACATTTTTTAATATTGTAGTGGAAGTTTACAGTGTCAAATATGGTATTCCATGCTATCTTGGTTATTCTACAATTTTTTTAGTGATGTCTAGAACAATATATCCTTTTTCAACTGCTTATGTAATTTAAATAAAATGGTCTGAATTCCTTAGGTTAGTTTTCCTGGCAAATTATAGATGTTGTGATAGCACCATTTTTGGGCGGTGAATGAGTGTGACCATATAGCATCTAAATTTACAACTTAAATATCATGGTTGCAGTTGGATAGCATACAAACAATTTCCAAAAGTAACTCAGGCACTAGGGTGCCTAGACTAGTCCCAGTGCCATTCATTGGAACAGATAAAATCTTCACACCAAAATTCTAGTACTGCTAATGGGAGGTGAAAAGCTAAACTCTTGCTTGCTCATGGAGCAGAATGAGATTAAAGCCTTTAGAATGCTGTGTAACAGTCTTAATGAGCCATCTTTAAAAAGCAATTATAGTGCATTTTCAGCTGCTTCTTTCCTGAACAATAGTTGTGATGAGACCCTCTCCCATGGTAATGATTTAATATTATTTCTGAAATCAGTCTTACTTGAGGAATATAGCATGAAAAAGGCTTGATTACTAGTAAACTTATTTTCTAATGTGTCTCTAAATGATGAAACTATTGCCATTTCAAAATATATCTTTTGTATGTAAAGGCTCCTTTGGGGTGAATTTTAATATAAAAGCTTGTCCTTCAAACTCATTAGTGATTCCTTAGGCATGGAGGTCAAGTTTATCATGAAGTATGTAAAAATAAATAATAATATGAAGCAATAATAATGGTAATTAAAAATCACTCCCAAAGAAAACATTCATAAAATGGTTCCAAATGTGCATATATTTTTTTATTATGTGCTTTAAAATGATATGTGGCCTAGTGCACTCTGTAATAATGAAAGCATACGAATTAACTCCTAAAATCATCAATATGGAAATTCTCAAGTTATGAAACAATGTTAAAATGAGGAGGATATGCCATTTTTCATTACTGCTCTGCAAGGGTCACAGACATGGCCTCATGTTAACATTAGAGACTGTCAGGAGAGACCTGAGCTCCCCTCTCTTCAACTCCCTGCTCCATGTACAAAGCAGACATGTTGAACACTGATGGGTTGCTAAAACCACTCATTTCTCTACTAGAAGCATAGAATGGTGCCTTGGGCAATTCAGTGGGAGGAAAGCCTAAAGCAATAGATAAAAATGGGGCTCTGACCTTCCTCGCATATTTCTCCTTTGTATCCCGGAACACAGATGCAGACTCCCATGATGCAGGTGCCATGACCAAAGCATGTTGGGTCAATGCATTGTTCTTCTGGAACATCGCACTCTGGCCCCTTCCAGCCATTTCGACAGACACAGTGTCCTTTCTCATATTCTCCATTCCCACCACACAGCACAGGGCATGAATCTAAAGATTGGAAAATGAACTTGTAATGTTCTCATAATGCTTTTAAAATCTCCAACAAGCAATTCTCTATTGATTCTTATGTAATATATCAGGCAAAAAAAATTATACTATTTCTGTCATGGCCTGTATTAAATAGGTACATGTTTATGATTATAAACAGAATTTGCCTGTCTTGGGGTGAGATAAAGATAAATTATAAAACTATCTTGAGCGGAGAAATTATTTCAGGCATTTGATTTTGATTCTATCATAAACTTAAATAATAATTATTATCCTCATAGTGTAAGCAAGGGTTTTTTTCTCTTCTGGCTTTTCTTTCTCAAGAAGATATATGCTACTTTTAGAGGGAGAAACTGAAAATTTGAAAAACTAATACATGGGGAGTTATTCATTTTACAGAATGTTATCTTTAAAAAGTTGCACATTTAAAAAGATCCATGCTGGAGAGATATCTATTAACATAACACATTGTGCAGACCTTTAATAGAACACTTTCTCTGCTTTGTCATTGTCTCCCTATTGAAACTGTGGACTCCTTAAGGCAGGGCCTATATCTTCTGTCATATTTTTTATTACCAGCCATCATCTTAATTCATGCCCCTACTTCCTCAAGATCTATTATGGAACTGGGAACTTAAAAAGTGCTATAGAATTCTCTATTAAATAGGATTTATCCCAAAGAAATTAAGTGGCTGAGAAACCTGAGATTAAAGTACTAGCAGAATGAGAACTTTAAGAACACAAAAAATAAGCAGAAAGCATCTCTAAAGTTGTAACTGTAAGCCTATGGGAAAACACGATGTGATTTACCTAAAGCTTTTTAAGGATTAAACTGTGGGCAAGTCTAACTTTGCTAAGTTGAACTTCTGACTTTCTAGTCTTTACTTTCTAGGCTACTTGACTATTTGATTGCCCACTCCATCCAGTTTACATGGAAGTGCATAAACAATTAACTACTGTGCCTAACTCTTAAAAGTCCATCCATTATGAATGAGTTTATGCAGGACATGGAAGTATCAAGTAGCGGTTGGGTTAGATGATCTAGGTATACTAGTAAATCCCAGCTATTAGGTAACCCTGGTTAAGTTATTTCACCTCTCTAAGGTTGTCTCCTTGCCCATAAAACTGCGATAATAACAGATATACCTCATAAGACTATGATAGAAAGTAGGAATTGAAAGACATAACACAAAGTTTTTAGAATAGTTCCTGGTGGAATAAGTGCTCAACTTTTGGTAGTGGCAGTGGGCAGTGTTGCATCTATTACTGCTGCTACCATAACCACTACTGCCACTCCTCCTCCTCTTCCTGAGTTCTCAAATGATATCCATTTCCCTAAGTCAATCATAATAACAGGACACCATTACCTTTAGCACAATCAGGCCCAAGGAATCCTGGGAAACAATGGCAATGTCCAGAGATACACTCTCCATTTCCATTGCAATTAGTCGAACAGTCATCCATTATTTCTATTAAGAGAGAGAAAAAGAAAAAAAAATGAACAAATCTATAGACTACAGAGTCCTTATTTCTTTTTGAATTGTAAACACTCTTGCCCTCTGCTGTCTATGGAGCACTTACTATTTAAAATCAGATACCAAAGATTTCTTAAGATGTCACATGTAGTTCCAGATTATTAAAAGCACACTGGAGTGGCTGAATTGGCTATTCAAGAGTGGAACTAAAAACCAATCTCATCTCTAAGGTGCATAAAGGATCTAGAAGAATTATATTCTCATGAGACATTCGTGATAAAGTTAAAAATGTATTAGGATTATAGGGCATTTCTCAGAAGCAAAATGGGCTTCAAAATGCAACCAGAAGACTGTTTATTTTTCAAATTTAGGTTGTAGTAAATGACATTGTCTTCTCTAGCACTTTAAAATGTTTAATCTACTATCTTGACAGCTTAAATATGATAATCAGTATTTCATTTTCATTAAAAAGTGACAATGGGAGGCTTTTAACGTAAGTGTTCATATTAAATTCACCACCACTAAAAGCATTGAACCTAAGTATTTTGTTGAGAAATGCTATCTTGACTGTAAATGCTTATCATTTCTCTGCCACTAATTACCCTTCAATCCATTCTTAGAGAAGAATAGGCTTTAAGGGAATTGAGAAGGTTTTAAAGGTGCCCATAGACAGTTCTGGCGCCATAAAGTCATGCAGTGTAATAGAATCGGGCAAGTCTTCAGGTATTCTGATTGAAAAAGTATAAAGTTATGCAAAAATCAGTTTCTGACAATGATTTTAAAAATTATAATGTTGTACACCCAAAATTTACATAACGTTATTCATGTTACTTCAATAAAAATTGACTAAAAATTAAAATGTTTCTAATTTAAAATTGTATTTGTATACATAATAAGCATTACATTCCAAGTCCATGAACTACTAGTATGACGATCTGCATATTTTACTGTTGTAGTTTTTTTTTTTTAATAATCTTCATTACTATTTTCTGTGAGTTTTCTATACTTATCACTCTTGGATTCCCAGTTTTATGTTCTGGTCTATTAAACTTATGCTTCTCATATGCACCAGTTTTTTCTTTTCAATCCAAATTATCTACTACATCTAGTTCCACTTGGATAAGCTATTTCCGATTAAAACGAGATATCTTATAAAGTAGTGTTGGCCTCTTCCTCTGAACTATGAGAATTATGTTGAGGGTTGAGAAATAGCATTTCTTTAGTGGTGGAATTTTGACTAGTATATCAGTAGGATCACTTGAGGTGCTTATAATGCAGATGCCTGGACTTCACTCCAGATCTATTGAATCTGTCTCTGAGGAATGTGACCTAGGAATCTACATACCAACAAATACAGCAGGTGATCCTGCATATTCCCATTGCTTTGAAGCCTCAAAGAATGAGAACAAATGCTTCAAATAAACTTCCATAGTTAGAGAATTTATGATCTAGACTTGGAGCTCTGCCCTAGGCAGATTAAATGCAAGAGGAAGGAAATAGTATCTAGTCCAATTAGGGGATTCATAGAAAGCTGAAAATAAATCCAGTGGCTGTGTGGGTAGCCATCCTATTATCAATCGGATGATGTCTTCTCTACCCCATCTGAACACATGAGCTAGCTTTTTGCAGGTTTATGATGCTCTGTTCTTTTATCCCTGTTTTAGACAACTGAACTGGATAAGAAATTGACACTTGGCATTTCTAAACTATAACTTGACTGGTGAGAATGTAACATTTGACAAAGAGCTAACCATATTTAACTCATTAAACCTTTGTTATTTTCAGAACGTTATTAATTTATTTAAAAGGTCATTATAAAAAGCACGAATAATCTTTTTTATATTCTAAAATGGGAGAATTATTTCTCTATTTTCTATTTATCTAACTTTCTTATACTAAGCAGTAGTAGCAGTTTTTAAATTTACATTTAGATTTCCCCTGCCTGGACAGTTAATAAGAGGCCATGGAGGAAGCTTTGAAAGGCAAAAAGAGCTGAATTTAATTTCACACCAGTTCCTATTGACAACTTTATGGAAGTAGTCTTATGGGAATGTAGCTATTGTAGAAAAGATATTTAATAAAGTTTCCTATCAAAATAAATAAAAATTCCTACATCTTATTAACTTATCTGAAAGCTATCTTTGGGCCCACTGCTTAACACTAGCAACACAAATGTGAAGAAAAGGCATTATAGGAGGTATTGGGCATTGTGTCAGACATTGGGACAGTCTAAGGACTCCAGGAAGAGGATGGCTACAGCAGTATCGCATAAATAGCCAGTAATGAAAAAGAATGTTTTTCTATTTATGTTGGCCCCCAGGAAACTTTGCCTTTTATGTTTTAAAACTTACTGCAGACTCACTTCCTAGACAGCAGTTCATTACAACAGAGAATCATTTTAAAGTTCTATGCTTATAGTTCTGTTCTTTTTCTAGAGTCTAAAGCCTCTTCATATCTGCATCTGCACTGGTGACGTGTTGCTTTTGGCAGGTTTTCTCGTAAGAGCACCTAAAGTTAATTCATAATCTATGGAATGAATATGTTCAAAAGGGCATGGGCTTTGGAAACAGGCATGTTGGTTGTCTCAAATTTCAATTTTGCCACTTGCTGGCTGTTATACTTTATCAAATTATTTACTCGTTCCAGTACTCTGCTTCCTTATTTGTAATGTAACTGTCATACCTGTGCTGTCAGGGTTGTGATGAGAATCAAGATAACTGAAGGCAAAGCATCTAGTGCAGTGCTTGGGGCAGAGTGGCACTCCATATACGATCATGTTACAAAGCAGACTAAAGTTAGGGGATACTGACAACTTTGCCCATCCACTGGGAAATAGTATTTATTAATGTAGATCTATGTTAGTCATTTAATAAATCTTGGTTATTAATACTGTCTGGAGTCTTATTGGTAGCAGGCCAACTAGAGTTAAGATCAATCAACTGATTCTAGTATTATAAATAGAGAATAAGCAACATTTAGAATGAATTAACACAAAACCTTAATTTATTCAAGCAAATATTTTAGTCTCTTTTCACTAAACTGATCATCAGTTATAAAACCATTAAAAATGGGGAGAATTTAGAATAAATGACTTACATGATTTTGATTTTTTTTTTGGAAATTTACTTGGATTTTCTTTAAGTAGAATTATAGAAGAAATGTTTCTCTTACTTCTAATATCAAAAGACAACAGAAAAGTCAACAAACTGACTTGCATAAGGTAAAAACAAGTAGCTTGTTGCATAGAAAAGTGACAGCTTAATATCTGAATAATAACACTTACATTTCAAAAGTTAGGTTCTTTTTGGGAGGAAGTAAGGGATGGGAAAAAAAACACAACACCTCCAAGCATGTTTCTGGCTCTATTGATTTTTTAAAAGGTAAATAGTTTGGTTAGTATTTTAACTTAAGCTTAGGGGCAAAGATAACTGCAAGAGGGGAAAATCTTCACAAGTATTTTAGATCTCATAACTCATTGGCAATTGCCTTATCAAAATTGGGCCTGGATAGAAAAATATCATGTAAGTTCTGTCTGTTGAATCTGCCCCAATGAGTCTGTGAGTGGCCAAACAGTGTCATGACTCAAAATATTTTTTTTCCAATTTAACAAACACTTTTTCTTTTGAATATATAAAATCAGTAAAGTATTTCAATAGGAGAAAATAATCAGTTCATTTTTACTACCTTTCTGATTATTTTAGAATAAAGTTTTTGATAATCTATGGATGAAATACCATTTTCTATTGACTCAAGGTCTTCAGCATAAAGTAAAAATAGAACATAATTGTTATAAAGAGCAGATGGTATATCTATTAACAGTCAATACATCTTCCTAAACATATGGTTGAACAGATTAACTAAAGGATAAATGGTGAGAGCTATATAGAAAACTGACAGCTGCAAAACATTTTTTCTTCTTTTAACAGATGAGTATTTTAGGAAAATTCACACAATAAAATACTGTGTCAATGAGTTGTTTATCCTTAGGGCTCTGAAACTGCTAAAAAGCTCAGCATTATTCACACAAAGGGTCAAGAGGAATGCATTCACCAAAAAAAATGACAAGGGTGAGATGTCTCTGATTAACTAGGGTGAACTGTGAATAAGAGTGAGTGAAGACATTGTATTAAAAAGAACATGTTTTAAAAGACCTTGAGAACACTGAAAGAGCCATTGTGATGATTTTGAAACTAAAAAATTGTAAAAGAAATGGCTTTGAATGACCCAAGTTATTATTCTTTCAGACTCTTCTTTAAGTACTGTCAGGTTATATTTTGAAACCTTAAAGGTTGTTTCTAGAACAGTGGTTCTCAACCTTTCTAATGCTGCGACCCTTTAATACAGTTCCTCATATTGTGGTGACCCCTAACCATAAAATTATTTTTGTTGCTACTTTATAACTAATTTTGCTACTGTTAATGAATCGTAATGTAAATATCTGTGTTTTCCGATGGTCTTAGGCGACCTTGCTAGCGGTTCTCAATTCTCAACCATCGGAAAACACAGATATTTACATTATGATTCATTAACAGTAGCAAAATTACAGTTATGAAGTAGCAATGAAAAATAATTTTATGGTTGGGGGTCACCACAACATGAGGAAGTGTATTAAAGAGCCGTGGCATTAGAAAGGTTGAGACTGTAGAATCAGTCATTGTAAAGAACTGGACCAGTTTCATTATAAAAGGTGCTTATTTGTTTTATGTTTTTAATAGGTGTTGAACTAACAGAGCTTCCCCTAATTGAACCCTTCTTCACCGAAGTTGTCTTATGTAACCTCAGTAACAATGTCATCCAGGTAATTATTTCTATTGAAAACTTACACAAAGGTGCATGGCAAGTATCCTAAAATAGCAGCAAATAACGGAGCTTTTAAAAACTCTTAGTCAGCACTGAAACAATATTAATGACAACAATATAAGTCTTTCTCATAGTAACCTATCCTGAATAATGAGTTTAAAGCAGAATGAGCAATAAGCTTAAATAACATGTGTATTACTTTAATTACTGATTGTGTCTTTCTGGAGTTATACTGTCAATTCAAAATAATAACCGAGGCAGCTTACCAATTGCTGTAGTTAGAACAAATACTTGTTCCATCTTTTTGCCATCATTGTAAAATGCCAGATACCAAGGTCCTTGGTCCATGTACTCTATGAAGCCTGTCTCCTGAAGTGAGGTTAAGATCAGGTTCCGAGGGGAGTGCTGGCTATCGTCAGAGCCCTTGGAGTCTTGCTTCATCAGTTGCTTTCCATCCATTAGCTTTACAAAATCAAACTGGAACAAATATGAACACAAATATGAGCCTCTGCTTTTACTTCTTGACTGACAGTTATCTCTAACTTCATTGCCCTATTTCATACTTCTTTGCTTTGGAGGCAGGCAAAGAGGAAGTTATTCATTTTAAGTAAATTGAAACCCAAAAGAATATTATTAATTCTGAGGGGGAAAAGCCCCGCTACACTTGTAAATGTTATAAACCTCTCCGTTTTTGGAGTATTCAAAATAGTCATTTAAAAATAAATAAACCAAGAAATAGAAAAAATATCTTGTTTAGTATTATGCAAGAGAATCTTAATATTTTACCATTCTATATGATAGAAGACAGTTGAAACCACACATTCCCCTCAGAAATGTTACCATGGCCTTCCCTACAAATTAAAGAGTCTTATACATTTAAAAAAAAACAACAAATGAGTAAAAGGTCAAACTTTGAAAACATTCATTTTAATTTACTATTTTTGTAGTAGTATATTTAGATATTCAAAGGACACCCCCCCTCTAATCAGTGGATAAGCACATGCCACATGTGTTCTTGAACATTTTCAATAGTCACATTTGAATGGCATTCTAATCCCCTGCCCAGTCTGAGCCCGAAGGGAAGGTTTGAACTATAGTTATATCTTCTGAAAACAAAGCAAGCCCCAGATGGCTTTGATTCCTTATGCTACTTCTTAGATGGAACAGGGTCTCAAATGGGTTCATGTGAGAAAGAGATAAGGAAAACAGAATGAAAGAAACTAGGTAGTTACAGTTTATAGAAGGGCATTATAAACCATAGAGGTTTTTCATAATTGAGTTATTAATAATAACAAGAAAACTTTTCTACTTGTAAGACAAAACCTGCCTTTTGATTCATTTCCATTACTGATATGCATTTCTTCATCCGAACAAGGGATCATGGGAGCATGGAACCAGCGAGGAGGGGTATGGGCACCATAGAAGTAAGATGAGGGGGCTGGGAAGGCTCATGGTGATCCTGTTCGAAGGATTCAAGTTTCAAGAATATTTTCTTCCACTCCCTTTTCTGAATCTGCTCTGCTGAATATTATTCCTTATTTCTTAATAGAATTTTTTTCCTCATTCACTTTAGTGTGATTATTCTGGATGTTTGCTCATTGCAAAGATTGTTTGCCTTCACCTTTGACTCCCACACATGTTGCAGGTCACAATCCCCAAACTAGTCATCCCAGCACCCTTAAAAGGGGTCAAGAAATATCTGTAATATTAAATACCTGAGTATGTGTAGGTGGAATGTTTCTTCTGCCATAAATTCCCAGAAGAGAGTCCTTGGCTAAAGAAATGTTGAATTTCAGATATATTGGATGGTGGATAGTAATCTGGAAACGCCAGAATAAGCCAGGTGGAATCGTCTGCATGACCTGTGCACCGATGTCAACTTCTCCAGTGTCTATTGCTCGACCTTTCTGAAATACTGGTTTTAAAAGTAAAGAAAATTACACACAACATTAATCTTAATTTATAAATCAATGGTTTTTAGTTTTTCAAGAACAGATACATCAAAATGACTTACTCAGATCTTTCTTACTCCCCATACCACTCATCTTTCAAGGCTTTACCCAAATTAAATATTACCCAAGAAGCCCTCCCTAACCAACCACTCTATCAGTCTCTCCCTTCTATTAAACTGTTATTACATTTATTTCCATCATTTGATTCGTTTTAACCATTATTTACTGAATGCTGCCACAGAAGCTGCAAGAGATACAAAGATGAGTAAGATGCAGTTCTTGATCTTAAGGAGCTTTGAATATAAGAGATAAAATAGGACAAGTACACAAATAACCATGTTGTAAAAGAAAAAAAGCACTCTGGTTATTCAAAGGAAGGAAAGGTATTCGGTTGGAGGACACTCTTCATTCCTAGCTGTCTCTATGCCCTTTATCTTCCTTTATGTTTCTTCCTAGTGTTTACCACCTCCTAACATATAACCTATTTTACTTATATAATGTTTATTGCCTTTTTCCTCCCAGTACAATATAAGCTGCATGAGGCTGTGGCTGTTTTGTTCCTTGCTTTATCCTCAGTAACTAGAAGAATGTGGGCAAATAGTATATGATAAGTACAAGTTTACTCAATAAATGAATGAACTAGAAAAATATATTTATGGGAAGTGGTATTTAATATGGGCTTTAAAAGAGGAAGAGGATTTCAACAGAGCTATTGGGAAGGTTGTTCCACATGGAAGGGACAGCCTGAACCAAAGCAAAGAGGAGAGAAAATTATAAAGCTAAGGTGTATATATAAATGAGCAGTTGGACATAGGGAAAGAGGGAAAGGACAGAATCACATTTATAAGGTCTTGGGTGTCAGTCTTAAGGGTTTATTGAATAAAGAATGGAAATCCACTGAAGGTTTTTAAGAAGAGTGGAGAAGTCTGGATGCATTAGAAAGGCTAACTTTAAGGCAGAAGATAGTTGATTAAGCAGGGAGACACTAGAATGATACAGGCATTATCAGGCAATAATTTAGTGAAATGACATTAAAATATAAATTTAGGGTGGGTCCAACAACTCATGTGGAAAAGTATATTCTACTCAATTGTAAAATAAAAAGTGGTAATATACCAAACTAACATGATGCTAAGTAAAATAAGCCACTCAGAAAAAGACAAGTACCATATGATTTCACTCACATGTGGAATTTAATGAACAAACTGAACTAACAAGCAAAATAGACACAGACTCATAGAGAGCAAGCAGGCAGCTCTGATAAGGTGAGAGTGATGCGGGGAAGAAGGGAGAGATTGAGGGAAAAAAAAGAGTAATAACTCATGGGCAGAGGACAGTATAGTGGGGGAGGGGTGGTGAAGGTGGAAGAGTGTATAGGGGGGAGTAAAGGGGTCAATAATGATGTAAAAATAAAGAAAATAAATTTTAAAAGGATTATGCACAACAAAGGGAAAAATCAATGAATTAAAAAGGCAAGATACAGAATGGGAGGAAATGTTATCAAGCTATATATCTGAAAAGGGGTTAATATCCAAAATATATAAAAACTCTTACAACTGAATTATAAAGAAGTAAATAATTTAAATTAAGAAATGGGCAAAAGACCTGAATAGACATTTTCCCAAAGAACAAACAAATGATCAATAGGCATATGAAAAGATGCTCAACATCACTAATCATTGTAAAACTACAAATCAAAACTACAATGAGATATCAACTCACATCTTTTAGGTGGGATATTATTAAAAAGGCAAGAGATAACAAATGTTGGCAAAGCTGTAGAGAAAAGGGAAGCCTTACACTCTGTTAGCGGGAAGGCATAATGGTAAAGCCATTTTAGAAAACAGAATAGTGGTTCATCAAAAAATTAAAAACTGAACTACTATATGGCCCATTAATCCCACTCCTGGGTATATATCAAAGAAACTGAAATAAGGATCTTGAAGAGATATCTGTACACCCACATTCACTGATACATTATTTGCAATAGCCATGATATAAAAACAACCTAAATGACCCTCGATGAATGAATGGATAAAAAATGTGATACACACACACACATACACAAAATAGTATAATGAAATATTATTCACTCATAAAAAGGAAAGGTGATCCTGCCATTTGCAACAAAAATGGAAGAGTCTGGAGGGCATTATGCTAAGTGAAACAAGCCAGCAATGTACAGTGTCACTTATATGTAGAATCTAAAAAAAAAAAAAAAAGCTGATTTAAAGAAACAGAGAATAGAATAGTGGTTGCTAGTACTGGAATGAGGGGATGAGGGGAAAAGAGGGTGATATAGGTAAAAGGGTATACATTTTAAGTTATAAGGAGAAGTTCTAAGAATCTAATATGCAGACTATAGTTAAAAATATGGTATTAGGAGAGAATCCAAGATGGCGGCATAGGTAAACACCTACACTGCTGCCTTGCACAATAATTTCAAAACTACAACTAAAAAAACAGAACGGACATCATCCAGAACCACAGGAAAGCTGGCTGAGTGGAAATTCTACAACTAGAAGGAAAGAGACCCAGAGGAGCTGCAAAAAGCTGAGGTACGGAGACACGCGCATAGAAAGAGCAGATTTGGAGAACCTGGCTGGCTTTCTCTGGCGGGAGGTAAACAGAGACTCTCAACAGCATTGAACCCCTTATCCTACGACACTAAACCCCAGATCCAGCCGAAACCCCTATGGGGGGAGTTTGGACTGTGAAAAGGGAGAAGTGCACGGAAATTTAAGGGAGTCGCAAAAGATCAGAAGTCTAGTGGCGCGCACGGCACTGTGCGTAGAGGACCGACTGCAGATTGTGCCACTGGCTTTCATGAGTGGGTGGGAGACAGACCCTCCAAACTGTGCCATTTCTAACTCCACTAAACCCCAGTTTCGGGCAAAACCCTGTGGAACCAGACTCATATGGTCCAGGAGCGCAGGGGAGCCGGAAGGGCAGCAGCCTAGAGGCACTGTGAGAGAGAGCATGTGCACACACAGGGACCGCTACAGCGATTACCCAGTCACGTGAGATTCAGGGGCCATGGAGGGTGGGGCCGACTGGAAGGCAAGGCGGTCCCTTAAGCCCTGAGACTCCACCCATCACAAGCTCCACAGAGAAGCTTTTGCAGTTTTGCAATTCCTGTATCAAAAGGCTAAATCCAACACTGAACTTCTCCTGGCATAGTGAAAATGCCGAGACAAGGGAAGGGATCACAAACAAAAGAAATGGAGGAAGACAAACGACTGGATATAGACTTCAAAACCATGCTTACAAGGTTTTTTAAGAATATCCTAGAAAAGTTGGATAAAGTTAGCAAGATCCAAGAGGAGATGAAAAAGAACTAACTGGAGATGAAAAAGAACCAATTAGAGATGGAAAAGAACCAGCTAGAGATGAAAAAGGACCAACTAGAAATTAAACATACACTGACTGAGATAAAAAAAAATATTATAGAGTCCTAACAGCAGACTAGAGAAAGGCAAGAATCAAGTCAAGGAGGAAATATGGCGGCAGAATAGAGAGACGTGTCTGGAGCTTTATCGCTGGGCAGAGGGAGAGAGAACAGCTGAGAGTCGAACTGGGAGTGTTTGTCGGCAAGTTAAGAGTCAGTTTTCATCCAGGAGAAGGTGGGGGACTGCTGGACTGGGCTCTCCGGATGAGGCAGCCCCACTGCCACGGGGTTTTTGTCTGCCAGAGCCACCAGTGTGAACTCGGAGGCCGCACCATCTTGCAGAGGGAGGTGGATATCTGTGGTGGTCTGAAAGCTGTAGCAGACAGCTGGGGGACCCAGAACACCGCTTTCCAATTGGCACAGACACTCGGATTCAGAGGAGATCCACACAGCACGGAAAGGTCAGATTTCGCCTGGGATAAGGTGAGGTCTCCTGTCCCGCAGAACAGAGAGGTGCGCACTGTGGGAACCGGGCTACAGGAAAGCTGCTTCTGGAGAGGTCCACGGATGTGGGGCAGGGCGTGATCCCTAACTGTGGAAGTGGACTCTCGGAACTGTTGATAGAGGGGGGCTCTAGAAAACAACTCATTTTGATCTGAGGCAGAAGGACAGCCTGGGAGTTATTACAGTGTCCGGACTGCAAAATCCCCACAAACCAGTTTTGAGAACCACAGAGTAGCAGGATCTGAGCACAGCCTAGAGAGGTTCTGTGCTTTTTCTCAGAGGTCAGTTTCAAAACACTGCCACCCAGTGGATGATACACAAATTGACTCTCACATAACCACAAAAGAATAAAAAGATTAAAACACAACTCAGCAGTGGAACACAGGGAACTGCAATACCCTCCCTACTGGGAAACAGGAGTGCCAAGCAGAACAATGAATGACCATTATATATATTTTTTAAATTTATTACATTTTTCATTTTGGCATATTTTAAATAAAAAACTATTTTTTTTCTTTCCTCCTCAATTGATTTTACCTTAATTATTACATATTTGTTTTCAACTAGTATTATTACTACTACTTTTTTACTTTTTTGGAAAAAAAACAAGTGTCATTTTGTTTTCTCTTTATTTTACTTGGGGTTTAGAGTTCTACATTCTATTTTCATCTTTCCTTTAGCATAATTTTACTCCATCTCAACTCTACCTTTATGCCAACACTTTCCTCCTAACTTTCCCCATTTTGTTGTCTTGTTTCTCTATCCCTTTTCCAACTTTAGATTCTCCCTATTCTTTCCCTTTACTTGGTTAAAATTTCACCCCACTTAAATATTTAATTTCAAATCCCCTACTGCAAGTCCACACAAACCTCTCTTCTTGTCTTAACTATCCAAAAAGTTGTTTTTCTATATGTCCTTTTGTTGCTATTTGCCTGAACAGTGATTATATCGATTTTTTGTACTTTTTTGTGAGATTGTTTTAGCTTATTCTACTTGTTTTATTTTGCTTTTTATTTGCTTTGTATTGGTTTGTTTTATACCTCTCTTTTTCCTTGCCTCCCTTGATACCAGTTGTTATTTGTAGTTGGTATTAATCTCCAGGTACTGGTTGCCAGCATTTGTTGGGATTAGTGACTGTTCTATTGGAGTTTTCTCCTGACACCTGTATTTTGTTCCCATTTTCTCTCTTATCCTCTCTCTTTTCTCTCTGACTTTTTTTCTCGTTCTCTTCTTCTTCTTCTCCTTTTTGTTTTATTTATTTATTATTTATTTATTTATTTATTTATTTATTTATTTATTTATTTTTCTCCCTCTCCAATTTGATTTTGGCACTTCTTTCCTTTCTTCTTTCCTCATTTTCCTCTTATTCTTTCACTACTTACCCCTAATTTCTCTTTCATTGGTGGTCACTTTATTTGTGATTACTAACATCGGGAATACATTTCTGTTTACTGCCTTGTGTGTTGTACCGGGTCGTGTTGTAGTTTGTGCCTTTGAATCAATGTAGGAGAGAGAACTACATAACCAGACACTGGGAGAAAAAAAGACCATGGGCAAAAGGAGAAACAGCCCACATATGAAAGAAAGGCAGGTATCACCAGAAAAGGAAGTAAAGGAAATAGAAGCAGAAATTAGCCTACCAGAGAAGGATTTCAGAGAAATGGTCATGAGGTGGATAAAAAGAATGGAGAACAAAATTGACAATGTGAGTAAGAGCCAAGAGGAAATGTAGAAGACCCAAGAGGAAATGAAGAAGAAGCAAGAAGAAATGCAGAATGATCAAGGAGAAATGAAAAATGACATCACTGCTATAAAGAACTCAATAGAAAGCATCAAAAGTAGACTAGAAAAGCAGAGGAATACATCAGTGAGCTAGAAGACACGGTAGGAAAAAATACCGAACTACAGCAGCTTTTAGAAAAAAATTAAAAAGCAAGAGGAGAGCCTAAGGGAACTTTGGGAAAACATGAAACAAAACAACATCCACATAATTGGGGTTTCAGAAAGAGTGGAAACTGAGCAAGGATTAGAGAACGACTTTGAAGAAATAATGACAGAAAATTTCCCCAGTATAGGAAAGAAAAACCCCACACAAATCCAAGAAGCTCACAGAGTCCCAAGCAAAATGAACCACAACAAACTGACACCAAGGCACATTATAATTAAATAGGCAAACACCAAGGACAAAGTAAGAATCTTAAAATGGGCCAGAGAGAAACAGAAAGTTACCTACAAAGGAACCCACATAAGACTAGCTACTGATTTTACAACAGAAATTCATCAGGCCAGAAGGGAATGGAATGAAATATACAAAGTCATGCAAAGGAAGGGTCTGAATCCAAGAATACTGTACCCAGGAAGGCTTTCAATAAAAATTGAAGGTGAAATCAGAAGCTTCACAGACAAAAAAGAACTAAGGAAATATATTACCACCAAACCAGTGATGCAAGAAATGTTAAAGGGTCTGCTGTAATAAAAATAAATAGGAAGTAAAGAAGGAACTCTGGGGTAAGGACTAACAATGTCAACAGATAAATACCTATCAATAATAACTTTAAATGTAAATGGATTAAATGCTCCTATCAAGACACATAGGGTAACCGATTGGATAAGAAAACATGATCCATATATCTGCGGTCTACAAGAAACCCACTTCAGGAAAAGAGATGCCCACAGATTGAAGGTGAAGGGATGGAAGAGGGTATTTCAGGCAAATGGAAATGAAAAAAAAAAGCTGGGGTTGCAATACTTATATCTGACAAATTAGATCTCAATGTGAAGGACATAACAAGAGAAAAAGAAAGCCACTTCAAAATACTAAAGGGAACAATCCAACAAGAAGAAATAACTCTGGTAAACATGCATGCACCCAATATAGGAGCACCTAAATACATAAAAAAACTCCTGGAGGATATTAAGTAGGGATTGACAGCAATAAAATCATAGTAGGAGACTTTAATATCACACTGTCACCACTGGACAAATCCTCTAAACAAAAAATCAGCTAAGAAACATCAATCCTAAATGACTCACTAGACCAGATGGAATTAATTGACATCTTCACAACATTTCATCCCAAAGCCACAGAATATACATTCTTCTCTAGTGCTCATGGGTCATTTTCAAAGATAGATCATATATTGTGTCATAGGGAAAGTCTCTTCAAATTCAAGAAGATAGAAATCATATCAAGCATTTTCTCAGACCACAGTGGCATAAAACTGGAAATCAACTATAATAAAAACAATCTAAAGAAATCAAACACCTGGAAACTAAATAGCATGCTATTAAATGACGATTGGGTAACCAGAGAGATCAAGCAAGAAATAAAAACATCGTGCAACAAATGACAATGAAAACACAACAATACAAATTTATGGGACACAGTGAAAGCAGTCTGCAGAGGGAATTTCATAGCTCTACAAGCCTACTGCAAAAAACAGGATACAATGATAATAAATTTCTTAACCCTACAACTCAAAGAGCTAGAAAAAGAGCAACAAGAAAAGCCCAATGTATGCAGAAGGCAGGAAATAGTAAAGAAACAATTCAAAAGATCAACAAAACCAAGAGATGGTTCTTTGAAAGGATAAACAAGATTGATGGACCTCTAGCCAGGCTCACCAAGAAGCAAAGAGAAGAGACCCAAATAAACAATATCAGAAATGAAAGAGGAGAAATAACAACAGGCCCCGCCAAAATACAAAGGATTGTTAAAAAATACTAGGAACAACTCTATACCAACAAATTGGATAACCTGTAAGACATGGATATATTCCTAGAAAAATACAACCTTTAAAAACTCAATCAGGAAGAATCTAAACATCTCAATAGTCCAAAAACTATGAAAGAAATTGAAGCAGTCTTCAAAAAGCTTCCAGCAAATAAAAGCCCAGGACCAGATGGATACACAGGAGAGTTTTACCAAACATTCAAGGAAGAATTAAAACCTCTCCTCCTCAGACTATTCAAAAATATTCAAGAAGGAACACTTCCAAACACCTTCTCTGAAGCCAGCATCACTCTAATACCAAAACCAAATAAAGACAACACAATGGAAGAGAATTATAGGCCAATATTTCTCATGAATATACATGCCAACAAATTCTAGCAAATCGGATCCAGCAGTACATCAGAAAGATCATACACCATGACCAGTAGGATTCATCCCCGGAATGCAGGGATGGTACAATATCTGCAAATCAATAAACGTGATACATCACATAAACAAATTGAGAGATAAAAATCACATAGTCATATCAATTGATACAGAAAAAGCATTTGACAAAATCCAACAACCTTTCTTAAAAGAACTCCCACAAAGTGGGAATAGAAGGATCATATCTCAAAATCATAAAAGCCATATATGATAAATCTACAGCAAATATCATACTCAATGGGTACAATCTAAAACCATTTCCCCTAATAACAGGAACAAGACAGAGATGCCCACTCCCACCTCTATACACTAATAGTGAAATTATAGAAAGAGAGACTAAAAAAGCAATCCCATTTACACTTGCACCAAAAAAATTAAGATGCCCAGGAATAAACCTAACTAAAGACATAAATGATCTATATTTAGAAAACTACAGGACAGTGAAAAAAGAGATAGAGGAAGAAGTTAACAGAAGTAAGAGCATACCATACTCATGGATTGGGAGAATCAACATTAAAATGTCCATACTACCCAAAGCAATCTAGAGATTCAATGCACTACCCAGTAAAATACCAACGGCATAATTCACAGACCTAGAGAAATTATTCATAGATTCATCTGGAACAAATAAAGACCACAAATTGCCACAGCAATACTGAGAAAGAAGAATAAAGTAGATTGGATCTCAATACCAGATTTCAAGCTATATTACAAAGCAACTCTTCTCAAAGCAGTCTGGTACTGGCAGAAGAACAGACACATAGACCAATGGAATAGAATAGAGAACCCAGATATCCACCCAAACCACTATGCTCAACTAATATTTGACAAAGGAGGCATGAACATATAATGGAGCCAAGAAAGGCTCTTCAATAAATGGTGTTGGGAAAATTGGACAGATACATGCAAAAAAATAAAACTGGACCACCAACTTACACCAAATACAAAAATAAACTCAAAATGGATACAGGACTTAAACATAAGATGGGAAAGCATAAAAATACTAGAGGAATCCACAGGCAGCACAATCTCAGACAGATACCAAAAGAACTTCTTCAGTGATACTGCTCCAAAGGCAATGGAAGCTAGAGAAAAAATAAAAAAAATGGGACTACATCAAAATTAAAAGCTTTTGCACAGCAAAAGAAACCATCAACAAAACAAGAAAGCCCTCTGTATGGGAGAACATATTTGCAAACGTTAGCACTGATAAAGGTTTAATCTCCAACATCTACAGCCAACTTATACAACTTAATAAAAGGAAGATGAACGATCCAATAAAAAAATGGGCAATGGACATAAATAGAACCTTTTCAAAAGACGACAGAAGGAAGGCCAAGAGACACATGAAAACATGTTCAAAGTCACTAATTAACCGAGAGATGCAAATGAAAACAAAGATGCGATACCATCTTACACCTGTCAGAATGGCGATCATCAACAAATTAACAAACAACAAGTGTTGGCGAGGATGCGGAGAAAAAGGAACCCTTGTGCACTGTTGGTGGGAATGCAGACTGGTGCAGCCACTGTGGAGAACGGTATGGAGTTTCCTCAAAAAACTAAAAATGGATCTCCCATTTGGCCCAGCAATCCCACTCTTAGGAATTTATCCTAAGAAATTACAAACACCAATCAGAAAGGATTTATTCACCCCTATGTTCATAACAGCCCAGTTTACAATGGCTACAATTTGGAAACAGCCTAGGTGCCCGTCAGCAGATGAGTGGATCAGAAAACTGTGGTACATCTACACAATGGAATTCTATGCTGCCATTAAAAAGAAGGAATTCTTACCATTTGCAGCAACCTGGATGGAACTGGAGAGCCTTATGCTTAGTGAAATAAGCCAGTCAATGAAGGAGAAGTATCACATGATCTCACTCATTTGTGGATAATAAAGAACATTATAAACTGATGAATAAAAGGATAGATGCAGAGACAGTAAAGCTTCAAACAGACTGTGAAATTACAGCAGGAAGATTAAAGTTAGGTGAGGTAGATAAGAGATCAATCAAAGGACTTGTATGCATGCATATAAGCATAACCAATGAACATAGACACTGCAGGGTTGGGGCATGCCTGGGAGGGAGGGGGGCAATGGCGAGATGTGTATACATGTAACACAATAAAAAACAAAACAAAACAAAAAAAAAGAATCAAGTCAAAACTTTGAAATATAAAATATCAGAAAACACTGAACTGGAAAAGCAAGAAGAGAAATGAATCCAAAAATTTGAAGATTGTGTAAGGAGCCTCTGGGACAGCTTCAAGCGAACAATCATCAGAATTTTGGGGGTGCCAGAAGAAGAGAGAGAGCAAGATACTGAAAACGTATTTAAAGAAATAATGACTGAATACTTCCCACATCTGGTAAAAGAAATAGACTTACAAGTCCAGGAAGCACATAGAACACCATATAAAAGGAATCCAAAGAGGACCACACCAAGACACATCATAATTAAAATACCAAGAGCAAAAGACAAAGAGAGAATTTTAAAAGCAGCAAGAAAAAACAACAACAGTTCTTTACCTACAAATGAGCACCCATACGACTGTCAGGTGATTTCTCAACAGAAATGATGCAGGCCAGAAGGGAGTGGCAAGAAATATTCAACGTGATGAATAGCAAGAACCTACAACCAAGAATACTCTATCCAGCAAAGCTATCATTCAGAATTGAAGGGCAGATAAAGAGCTTCACAGATAAGAAAATCTAAAGGAGTTCATCAACTCCAAACCAGTATTATATGAAATGCTGAAAGGTACTCTTTTAGAAGAGGAAGAAGAAAAAGGTAAAAGAAAAAATTATGAACAACAAATACATATCTATCAATGAGTGAATCTAAAAATTAAGTGAATTAAAAAAATTGATCTACAGAATAAACTGGTGAATATAATAGAATCAGAAGCACAGAAATGGAGTGGACTGATATTCTCAGGGGGAAAGGGGTGAGTAGGGTGCAGGGAGAGACTGGACAAAAATCATACACCTATGGATTAGGTCAACGGGAGGGAGGTAACGATAGAGGGAGGGGTGGGAGCTGGATAGAGAGGAAAAAAGAGAAATAAATATAATAATCTGAATAATAAAAATTTAATTAAAAAAAGAGTTGACTATGTTAAATATATGAGGTGATAGATGTATTAATTATCTTGATCTTGTTAACCACTTTACAATTCATGTTTTTTTTTAAGTTATACACTTTAAATGTAAAATAAATATACTTGTGGATTATTTCTCAATAAAGTTAAAAACAGTCACATACTAAAAACTTGATTGTCCCACATATCAGTCTACTTTAGGTTATTATATATTTAAAAATCTTACTGTAATTTTTAGTGTAAATATTAAATAGCAAAAAAATTATTTTCTGAACTAGCATAGAGAAAATGAATCCAAGATAAAAATAGTTTAAACAAAAAAACAAAGGGAAGACACAGACTAGAATGGTTAATTAGGAAACATAAAAGAGGAAAGATATCTTTCATATATCTATAATTAAATCAAAGAGTAATGAACTAAATGCTTGTGTTAAAATGAAAAGAACCATCATTCCTAATCAAAAGGTAAAATCGAATTATATGTTTTATATACAAAATATATCTAAAATATAGTATTGTAACAATAAAAAGTTATTTCACTGAAAAGGAAAGGGAAAAAAGGTGGAAAGAAAAGAATGTAAAGAAAAGTGCTATAGCAGAGCTCCTCAAAATTGTATGAACATAAGAAGGGGGTCTTGTTAAAATGCAAATTATGATTCTCTTGGTCTGAGTTTTGATATTCCAAACAAGTTCCCATTAATGCCCATGTTTAGTGTTCCACAGCCCACACATTGAGAGGCAAAATTCTTCTGACATTGGAACACTGAGTGTGGGGGCTAAGGCAAAGTCAAAATCGACGCCATGATTATGAATTTGGGTGAGTTAATGTTGGTAGCAAAAACAAGAATCCTATCCCTTGCCAGTTTTGCTCCGTGGATAGAGTATAGGCCTGCAGACTGAAAGGTCCCAGGTTCAGTTCCAATCAAGGGCACATGCCTGGGTTGTGAGTTCAAACCCTAATCGGCTGATCAGTGATTTTCATCATTAATGTTACTATTCTCTTTTTCTCCCAGAAATCAATAAGCATACATTAAAAATAAAAACAAACAAACAAAAAACAAGACTCCTAGAAGGAGATGGTTTGTGTGAGAGGATGTTGAATTTGGACAAACAGATCTTTATTATTTATTGCCATATTTTCTAGTGGTTTCTGATGTGCTATTTTAATATTTATTTCCATGGAATTCTTTGTTATGTGGTAGAGGGGGAGGGGAGAAAAGTGATACAAGAGGATTGATTTCAAGCAAGGCTTATTATCCTTATCTTTGGCCTCATTTCACATCGCAATCAAACTCTCCACAAAAAACACAGTTTATTTTTTTTTAATTTCTTCATTAAGGTATTACATATGTGTCGTTATGCCCCCATTACCCCTTTCTTCTCCACTCATACCCTCATCCCCCCCTGTTGTCAGTGTCCATTGTTTAGGCTTATATGCGTGCATACAAGTCCTTTGGTTGATCTGTCCTCTTTAACCCCACCCTCCTCTATCTTCCCTCTAAGGTTCGAGGGTCTGATCGATGTTTCTCTGTCTTGGGATCTGTTTTGTTCATTCATTTTTGTTGTTCATTATATTCAATAAATGAGTGAGATCATATGATATTTATCTTTCTCTGATTGGCTTATTTCACTTAACATAATGCTCTTCAGTTTCATCCATGCTGTTACAAATGGTAAGAACTCCTTTTTTACCACAGCATAGTATTCCATTGTGTAGATGTATCAAAGTTTCTGATCCAGTCATCTGACGATGGGCACCTAGGCTGTTTCCAAATCTTAACTATGGTGAATTGTGCTGCTATGAACATAGGTGTGCATATGTCCTTTCTGATTGGTGTTTCTAGTTTCTTGGGATATATTTTTAGAAATGGGATCGCTGGATCAAAGGGGAGTTCCATTTTTAGGTTTTTGAGGAAACTCCGTACTGTTCTCCAC
Organism: Lasiurus borealis; assembly: GCA_004026805.1. Classification (NCBI taxonomy): domain Eukaryota; kingdom Metazoa; phylum Chordata; class Mammalia; order Chiroptera; family Vespertilionidae; genus Lasiurus; species Lasiurus borealis. Next base: position 11,247 of record PVJN01003785.1, on the reverse strand, counting down.
AGTGGCTGCACCAGTCTGCATTCCCACCAGCAGTGCATGAGGGTTCCTTTTTCTCTGCATCTTCTCCAGCACTTGTCCTTTGTTGATTTGTTGATGATTGCCATTCTGACAGGTGTGAGATGGTACCGCATTGTTATTTTGATTTGCATCTCTCAGATGATTAGTGACTTTGAGCATGTTTTCATGTCTCTTGGCCTTTCTTCTGTCTTCTTTTGAAAAGTACCTATTTAGGTCTGTTATCCATTGTCTGGTTGAGTTGTTTATCTACTTTTGTTAAGTTGTAGTTCCCTGTAAATGTTGGAGATTAAACCCTTATTGGTGATTACATTGGCAAATATGTTTTCCCATGTAGTGGGCTTTTTTGTTGTTTTGTTTATGGTTTCTTTTGCTGTACAAAAGCTTTTTATTTTGATGTAGTCCCATTTATTTATTTTCTCTTTAGTTTCCATTGCCCTAGGAACAATATTGGTGAAGAAATTGCTTTGGCATCTCTGAGATTTCTCTGTCTGTGGATTCCTCTAGTATTTTTATGGTTTCCCATCTTATGTTTAAGTCCTTTATCCATTTTGAGTTTATTTTTGTGTATGGTATAAGTTGATGGTTTACATTCATTTGACCACCAACTTACACCATACACAAAAATGAAACTAAACCAAACACGGTTTAAAAACACACATAGTCTCTATCCTTTGTGTTTACCTGCTATAAAATTAATATCCCATTAAGAAAGACACCTGCAGTGGCTTTATTCAGAGGCCAAAGTTTTACAGCTTTTAACTTCCTAAAATACCTCCATTATTGCTTTTTGTGTTAAGGCCAAGAGTAATAACTATTTTAAGAATGTTCACTGTTAACTGTTAATAATACATTTCAAATGCAATTTTGAACATAATTATGTATTACAGGACACATAATTTTATGGAATTGACATTTATAATAAAATATGCCCTTTGAGATGATGAATGACCAACTGAAGACATTATTTTTCACTGAAGATTAGTTTTTTCCATGTCAGAAAGAAAAGTTTAGTCCCCAAAGGATTGATTCAACATTTAACTCTTAACGTCCTGAAGCTGACAAATGTCTTCAATGAGCAGGCAATTAAGAGTCTATTTAAATGGACATTTACTTCTCTTCTCAACTTAATGTTCAGTTTGTTCAACTGCTTTCCTCTTTGGGGGCTTTTACCACTTCATTATATGCATCATTTGGTCATGCAAACAATATTAAAAATATAAAACGATTTTAAAGGATTTAGGATTAGAAAACACTATTTTAAAGGTGCTACAAACAGCCTTTAATGAATACAGACACTGTCATTTCTAAAAAATCAAGGCAAAACTGGCTGATGGACATTAACCTTTATATACGAGCTTTACCAAATGCTACACTGTCTCTTCCATCTGACTTTATAGCACCATATATTGTATAATGAGGCTACTTAAATGTTATTCAGTAAATCAAACGAAACCCATGAAGTTATGCTGCTGGAGTTTCCTGGTTATTAGCATTACTAAATATGCAAAGCATATAGTTGTAAGACATTTAAAAAAATAATTTTAACAGAAGATGGTCTTACCCTTTGAGAGCTTACATCATAGTTAAGGCAAGGTAGGTGAAGAGAAATGACAACATGAATGAACATATGGATATAATTTAAATAAAAATGGCAAACCAAACTACTTTCGGTAAGTTACAGCATTTTGGTATTAGAGAAGAGAAATTCTCACAGCATGTAGATGGAAAATTTTGCATCCTCTAACCTATTGAAGCTTAGTGCATCAGAGAAGAAGGTATTTCCTTGTTGGTAGTTTTATCACTAAATAGCTGGCTCCATTTTATCTTTTTCTAAAATTAGTTATGATTTATGATATACTGATGATTAGTTCCTTTATTATTTCATTATTTTCTTAATGTAGATTAAAGTGGGATACTAAATAGGAAAAAGTGTAATGCTGAAAAACAGTATATAATAAGATTTTAGGAAACAATTCTGCATCAATATAGGTAACTGCAATAATTTTGGCCAAACTTACTATTAACTTTGATCCTTTTTTTTTTAAAAAAAAATTAATTGTGTTACATGTACACATTTCTTCCCATTGCCCCACTCCACGGCATACGCCAACCCCCAGTGTCTTGTGTTCATTGGTTATACTTATATGCATGCATACAAGTCCTTTGGTTGATCTCTTATCTACCTTACCTCTCCTTAATCTTCCTGCTGTAAGATGACAGTCTGTTTGATGCTTTACTGCCTCTGAATCTATACTTTTGTTCATCAGTTTATAATGTTCTTTATTATCCACAAATGAGTGATATCATGTGGTGTTGTTTCTCCTTCATTGACTGGCTTATTTTACTTAGAATAAGGCTCTCCAGTTCCATCCAGGTTGCTGCAAATGGTAAGAATTGCTTCTTTTTAATGGCAGCATAGAATTCCATGGTGTAGATGTACCATAGTTTTCTGATCCACTCATCTGCTGACGGGCACCTAGGCTGTTTCCAAATTGTAGCTATTGTAAATTGTGCTGCTATGAACATAGGGGAGCATAAATCTTTTCTGATTGGTGTTTCTATTTCCTAGGATATATTCCTAAGAGTGGGATTGCTGGGTCAAATGGGAGATCCATTTTTAGTTTTTTGAGGAAACTCCATACTGTTCTCCACAGTGGCTGCACCAGTCTGCATTCCCACCAACAGTGCACAAGGGTTCCTTTTTCTCTGCATCCTCGTCAACACTTGTCGTTTGTTGATTTGTTGATGATTGCTATTCTGACAGGTGTGAGATGGTATCTCATTGTCGTTTTGATTTGCATCTCTCGGTTAATTAGTGACTTTGAACATGTTTTCATGTGTCTCTTGGCCTTCATTTTGTCGTCTTTCAAAATGGTTCTATTTAGGTCTGTTGCTCATTTTTTAATTAATTTTTATACATATCTCCTCATTGTCCCCCTCCTTCCCAGGTATACCCCAACCCCCCAGTGTCTATGTTCCTTGGTTATGCTTATATGCGTGCATACAAGTCCTTTGATCTCTTATCGACCCCAACTAACCTTAATCTTCCTGCTGTAATTTCACAGTCTGTTTGATGCTTTACTGCTTCTGTATCTATCCTTTTGTTCATCAGTTTATAAAATGGGTCATTTATCTTCCTTTTATTAAGTTATATAAGTTAGCTGTAGATGTTGGACATTAAACCTTTATCAGTGATAACATTTGCAAATATGTACTCCCATACAGTGGGCTTTTTTGTTGTTTTGTTGATGGTTTCTTTTGCTGTGCAAAAGCTTTTTATTTTGATCTAGTCTTATTTGTTTATTTTTTTCTTTAGCTACCATTGCCCTTGGAGCAGTATCAATGAAGAAGTTCTTTCGGCATATGTCTGAGATTGTGCTGCCTGTGGATTCCTCTAGAATTTTATGGTTTCCCATCTAATGTTTAAGTCCTTTATCCATTTTGAGTTTTATTTTTGTGTATGGTGTAAGTTGGTGGTCTAGTTTCATTTTTTGCATGTGTCTGTCCAACTTTCTCAACAACATTTATTGAAGAGACTGTCTTGGCTCCATTGTATGTTCATGGCTCCTTTGTCAAATACTAATTCAGCTTAGTGGTTTGGGTAGATATCTGGATTCTCTATTCTATTCCATTGGTCTATATGTCTGTTCTTGTGCCAGCACCAGGCCGTTTTGAGAAGAGTTGCTTTGTAATATAGTTTGAAATATGGTATTGAGATTCCACCTACTTTATAATTTTTTTTCTCAGGATTGCTGTGGGTATTCACCATCTTTTTTTTGTTCCAAATGAATCTTTGAAGAGTTCTTTCTAGGTCTGTGAAATACATCGTTGGTATTTTAATGGGAAGTGCATTAAATCTATAGATTGCTTTGGGTAGTATGGACTTTTTAACGATCTTGGTCCTCCCAATCCATGAGCATGGTATGCTCTTCCATTTCTTTACGTCTTCCTCTATCTCTTTTTTCATCGTCCTGTCGTTTTCTGCATATAGGTCTTTTACCTCCTTAGTTAGGTTTATTCTTAAGTATCTTAATTGATTTGGTGTGATGGTAAATAGGATTGCTTTTTTAGTCTCTCTTTCTGTAATTTCACTATTAGTGTATAGAAATGCCACAGACTCCTTAGCATTAATTTTGTATCCTGCTACATTGCTGAATTCATTTATTAAGTCTGTTAGTTTTTGGATGGAGTCCTTTGGGTTTTTTATGTACAGTATCATGTCATCTGCAAATAAGGACAGCTTTACTTACTTTCCCGTTTGGATACCTTTTTTCTTCTTCTTGTCTAATTGGAATGGTTAATACTTCCAGTACTATGTCAAACAAGAGAGGTGAGAGTGGGCATCCCTGTCTTGTTCCTGTTCTTAGGGCAAATGGATTTAGTTTTTGTCCATTGAGTATGATGTTATGTGGGTTTATCATATATGGCTTTTATGATGTTGAAGTATGATCTTTCTAGTCCCACCTTGCTGAGAGTTTTTATCAAGAAAGGGTGTTGGATTTTGTCAAATGATTTTTATGCATTAATTGATATGACTATATGATTTTTATATCTCAAACTGTTTATGTGATGTATCACGTTTATTGATTTGCAGATATTGTACCATCCTTGCATTCCTGGGATGAATCTTACTTGGTCATGTTGTATGATCTTTCTGATGTACTGCTGGATCCAATTTGTTAGAATATCATTGAGGATTTTGGCATCTATGTTCATGAGAGATATTGGCCTATAATTCTCTTTCATTATGTTGTCTTTATCTGGTTTTGGTAATAGGTTGATGCTGGCTTCATAGAAGGTGTTTGGAAGTGTTCCTTCTTCTTGAATGTTTTTGAATAGTCTGAGGAGGAAAGGTTTTAATTCTTCCTTGAATGTTTGGTAATCATCTCCTGTGTAGCCATCTGGTCCTGGGCTTTTGTTTAATGGAACCTTTTCGATGACTGCTTCAATTTCTTCCATAGTTATTGGACTATTGAGCTGTTTAGATGCTTCCTGATTGAGTTTTGGGAGGTTATATTTTTCTAGCAATATGTCCATTTCCTGCAGGTTGTCCAATTTGTTGGAATAGAGTTGTTGATAGTATTTTTTAACAACCCTTTGTATTTCGGCAGGATCTGTTGTTATTTCTCCTCTTTCATTTTTTTAAATATTTTGTTTATTTTTCACAGAGAGGAAGGGGAAGGGATAGAATGCCAGAAACATCGATGAGAGAGAGACATTGATCAGCAGCCTCTTGCACGCCCCTTATTGGGGATGTGCCCCCAACCAATGAACATGCCCCCAACCGGAATCGAACCTGGGACCCTTTAGTCTGCAGGCCGATGCTCTGTCCATTGAGCCAAACCGGTTTCGGCTCCTCTTTCTTTTTTGATTTTGTTTATTTGGGTCTTCTCTCTTTGCTTCTTGCTGAGCCTTGCTAGAGGTCCATTAATCTTGTTTATCCTTTCAAAGAATCAGCTCTTGGTTTAGTTGATCTTTTGAATTGTTTCTTTGGTGTTCATGTTGTTTATTTCTGCTCTGGTCTTTACTATTTCCTTCATTCTGTATAAATTGGGCTTTTCTTATTGCTCTCTTTCTAGCTCTTTGAGTTGTAGCATTAGAAAATTTATTACCATTGTTTCAGTTTTTTTTTGTTGTTGTTGTTGTTGTTTTGTAGTAGGATTGTAGAGCTATGAACTTCCCTTCCCTCTCAAGACTGCTTTCACTGTGTTTCATAAATTTTGCATTGTTATATTGTCATTGCCATTTGTTGCCATGATGTTTTTTATTTCTTTCTTTATCTCTCTGGTTACCCAGTTGTGGTTTAATAGCATGCTATTTAGTCTCCATGTGTTTGATTTCTTTGTATTGTTTTTATTGTAGTTGATTTCTAGTTTTATGCCACTGTGATCTGAGAAAATGCTTGATTTCTATATTCTTGAATTTGAAGAGACTTTTCCTATGACCCAACATATGGTCTATCTTTTAAAATGACCCATGTGCACTGGAGAATAATATATATTCTGTGGCTTTGGGGTGAAATGTTCTGAAGATGTCAATTAATTCCACCTGGTCTAGTGAGTCATTTAGGATTGATGTTTCATTGCTGAATTTTTGTTTAGAGGATTTGTCCAGTAGTGACAGTGGGGTATTAAAGTCTCCTACGATGATTGTATTGCTGTCAATCCCTCCTTAATATTCTCCAGGAGTTTATTTTTATGTATTTAGGTGCTCCTATATTGGGCGCATATATGTTTACCAGAGTTATTTCTTCTTGTTGGATTGTTCCCTTTAGTATTATGAAGTGGCCTTTTTTATCTCTTGTTATGTCCTTCATTTTGAAATCTAACTTGTCAGATATAAGTATTGCAACCCCAGCTCTTTTTCATTTCCATTTGCCTGAAATACCATTTTCCATCCCTTCATCCTCAATATGTGTGCATGTCTTTTTCTGAGGTGGGTTTCTTATAGACAGCAGATATATGGATCATGTTTTCTTATCCAATCGCTTACCCTATGTCTTTTGATTGGAGCATTTAATCCATTTACTTTTAAAGTTATTATTGATAGGTACTTATCTGTCAACATTTTTAGTCTTTACCCCAGAGTTCCTTCTTCACTTCCTATTTCTTTTTTTTACAGTAGATCCTTTAACATTTCTTGCATTGCTGGTTTGGTGGTAATATATTCACTTATTCCTTTTTTGTCTGTGAAGCTCCTGATTTCACCTTAAATTTTTATTGAAAGCCTTCCTGAGTACAGTATTCTTGGATTCAGACTCCTCTTTTGCATGACTTTTTATATTTCATTCCATTCCCTTCTGGCCTGATGAGTTTCTGTTGAGAAATCAGTTGCTAGTCTATGAGGGTTCCTTTGTAGGTAACTTTCTGTTTCTCTCTGGATGCTTTTAAGATTCTTACTTTGTCGTTGGTGTTTGCCAATTGAATTATAATGTGCCTTTGTGTCAGTTTTTGGGGTTCATTTTGCTTGTGACTCTGTGTGCTTCTTGGATTTGTGTTTTTTTTTTCTTTTCCTATACTGGGGAAATTTTCTGTCATTATTTCTTCAAACAGGTTTTCTATTCCTTGCTGAGTTTCCACTCTTTCTGGAACCCCAATTATGTGGATGTTGTTTTGTTTTGTGTTATCCCAAATTTCCCTTAGGCTCTCCTCTTGCTTTTTAATTTTGTTTTCTAGAAGCTGCTGTACTTGGATATTTTTTCCTACCTTGTCTTCTAGCTCACTGATGCAGTCCTCTGCTTCTTCTAGTCTACTTTTGATGCTTTCTATTGATTTGTTTCTATCAGTGATGTCATTTTTCATTTATTCTTTCTTCTTCATTTCCTCTTGGGTCTTCTTTATTTCCTCTTGGCTCTTACTCACATTGTTGATTTTGTCTTCCATTCTTTTCAGCCACCTTATGACCATTTTTCTGAACTCTTTCTCTGGCAGGTCTATTTCTTCTTTTATTTCGTTTACTTCCTTTTCTAGTGATACCTGCTTTTCTGTTATATGCAGGCTGTTTCTTTGTCTGCTCATGGTCTTTCTTCTCTAGGTGTCTGGTTATGTAATTCTCTCTCCTACGTTGAATTAAAGGCACAAACACACAAGGGTCTTATCCCAGGTGAAATCTGACCTTTCCATGTGGTGTGTGGAGCTCCTCTGAGTCCGAGTGTCTGCGTCAATTGGAGACTGGTGTTCTGGGTCCCCTGTCCGTTCAGTGGGTGCTGCTCAACTTTGATCCTTCATTTGCAAATTGGCAGCAGCAAAGTTAAAATATTACTAAGGTATAGTTTTTATAATATTCATATTTTGATTGTCATTTAACCACTTACTTTACTGAAGCATATCAGAAAGCCCAGGGATACTGCATTCTCCAGTAACTTCCTTGCACAAATACAAATGAATTGCACAGAGCCACAGATATCATACTTTGCAGTACTGTAGTTATCACAGTCTCACCAATATCTATAAATTTATTTTGAGTCAAGCGCTCTCTTTTTTGGTTACAATACAGGCATTGGTTGCTGAGTGGGGAAAAACAATGGCAGACCAGTTATGTTAATGGATGGCAAACCAACTGATGGGAGTTAACTTCAAAAAGAAAAGGTCAACACAGGGGCCTGAAATTCATGACAGGCACTGCATACAGTGGCTGTTATTTAACAACCCAAAGTTTTATTATATATAGACTCACACACATACCTGAATACTAATAACATTATTATTAACTAGGGCTCTTGTACACAAATTTGTGCATGGGTGGGGTTCCTCTGGGTGGCCTGTAGGGATTAGGCTAAAACCTGATGCTGCCTGCAGCTCTTACCTGCTAGTCCTGCTCATCCTGGCCTCACTGTGCCTGCTGCAGGCTCACGCCCAATTAGTCTTGATAAGGAGAGGCTGACACTGTTGCAGCAGTGATCACCAGCCATGAGCTCTGCATCTGGCACCCTCCCAAGGGGAGTGACCTATGGGATGGGGCTGAAACTGGCTCTCTGATATCCCCCAGGGGAGTCCCAGATTGCAAGTGGGCACAGGCCAGACTGAGGGACTCCACCTGTACATAATCAGGCTGGGGAGAGGCTGAGAGAGGGCTCCAGGGCATGTCCATCCCATCTCCCTCAGTCCCGATCTGCTGGACCCCAGCAGCAAGCTAACCTACCGGTTGGAGCATCGGCCCCCTGGTGGTCAGTGCATGTCAGTAAGTAGTTGAGCAACCTTAGCATATAATTAGCATATTATGCTTTGATTGGTTGTTCAGGTGTTCTGTTATTTGGTCTATTTGCCTATTACCCTTTTATTATATTGGATAACACTAGAGGCCTGGTGCATGGATTCATCTACCGATGAGGTCCCTCAGCCTGTCCTATGAAGTACGGGCCAAAACCAGCTCTCCAACACCCCCTGAGGGGTCCTGGATTGCAAGAGGGCAGTTCTTGGGTGATGCACCCCAGAATCAGGCTCCCTCCTTTCTGGTTCCAGGTGCAACAACCAAGAACTGCAGCTGCCAAATCACCACAACTTGGCAGCTCCTGTGTTGAGCATCTGTCCCCTGATATTCAGTGTGCATCATAGCTACCAGTCAGAGGATCTGGCCCCTGGTCATTGCATGTCATAGCTACAGGTTAGATGGTCAAATGGTGGTTTAGAGTTTTATACACACACACACACACACTCACACACACACACACACACACACACACACACACACACACACAAATACACTGAGTGGCCAGATTATTATGGTATCTGAACATAATGATGTACATTAGAGGCCCAGTGCATGAATTCGTGAATGAGTGGGGTCTGGCCAGCCTGGCCACAGGGAGGGGACATGGGCGGTTGGCCAGCCTGCCTGCTGATCAAACTCCTGGTCGAGGGGACAATTTTCAAATTAGCCTTTCATTATATAGGATATACACTGAGTGGCCAGATTACTATGCATTCAGAGATCATAATAATCTGGCCACTCAATGTAAATGGTCTTTACCAAATAGTTGGTAAATGACTATATTCTGAATATATACACTTATTTTTCCTACTTAATATACCTAGATATGTTGCATCCAATAATTCTGTGCAAAACTCAGTGGAACGTTAGTAAAAGATCCTGACACACGGTTATGAAAAAGATTTCACTATCAGGTACTTGTATAAAAATGACTAAGGTTAAAAGCTGTAGTATTGTCCATGATAGCAATCTTAGTAGTCTTCTAAAAATATTTTCTAATTCCATAAAAATTAACTAAGCTAAGAAGATACTGCTTTAAAAATAAAGTAAATGTTGTACAAATAAACACACTTTAAGAACATATTTGCCCTTCATGTCACTCTATGGCACATTCAAAATCTCCAAAAGACAGAATTAAATAGCTTTGGTATGGTCTTTCACTTGAATTAGTCCTAGTGTGTTTCATGATTTACATACTATCCTGTGTCCCTTCAAATATAATAATTATTTCACAGGAACAAGTCTTTGTGAAATTTAGAATATCAGTGCTTGAAACAAAACGGGGAAGTGAAATCAACTTATACTTCCCGTGATCAAAAGCAGTGATGAAAAAAAAAAAAAAACAATGAAAACCTCCCCCCCTTCTATTTATGTTGCCTTGTATAATTTTCCTTATATGAACTATTGAAGAGAAATATTTATTCAACTTTCAATTCTTCAGGGACAGATATTCCAGATTGTGTATTACACATAGCTTTTCATACTCATTATATAGCCCAGGAGTAGGTGGGAAAAAGAAAAGGAGGAATGAACCTTGAATATAATAGGTACTTGGTAAATACTGTTTGTGTGAATTAATAAAATAGTAATCTTGATAATTTATTTTGTAATGTTGATAAGTTATTTTGACATTTCAGCACAAGTACCGTGGGAATAAGAATTGAACCATCTGTACACAAAGACATTTGGGAATTAACTGTGAATAAAATATATTTAGAAATAAAAATCCTTCTGTCTTACTGACACTGAAAATAGATACAGTGGTACCTCGAGATACGAGTGCCCTAACATATGAGATTTTTGAGATACGAGCTGTCCAGCGAGCAATTTTTGCTTTGAAATATGAGCAACAATCGTGCGGATTGGCCAGCCGCTCACGACCCACCAGTTTACTGAGACTCGAGCGTCTCATAGTTTTCCATGCCTCAAGGTTACGGAACGAATTAAACTAATCTTACACTTGAGAAATACATTAGTGTGTAAGTGTAAAGAGTTAGTGTAGACATTTAAAGACTTCAAATTCCAGATCAGTAGCTTATCTAGTAATATGTACATCTCAGTCAGAAGTGAAATGGAATTATAAAAATCTAACCTTAATGACAGGACCGATTTTGAATACATTTTGACTTTGTATATCTATTTTTTAGCATATAATTTAAAAGACATGTCCTGGCCAATTTGGACCATTGGTTACAGCAACAGCTTACCTACTGAAAGGTCTCAGGTTCGATTCCTGGTCAAAGGCATGTACCTCAATTGCAGGTTCCCCAGCCCCAGTAGAGGTGTGGGCAGGAGGCAACCAATCAATGTGTCTTTTTCATGTCAATGTTTCTTTCTTTCTTCCCCTTCCTTCCTCCCTTCCATTCTCTCTAGAAATGGGGAAAATATCCTTGGGTGAGGATTTAAAAAAATATAAAAACACACATCAAAACCCCGGCATAATTCTCCTTTGAGAAGAATTTCATTGCAAGAATTTTCACTTTCCTAAAACATTTAAGGTTTCCCAGTTCTTCTGGTGTG